>JAQGBD010000446.1:0-30503 GCA_034698165.1 Punctoribates punctum | reverse complement strand
CGGTGTTATGAATAAAATCATTTTCAGTTTGGGTTTAATCGAAGTGATTCTCTTTTTTATTCCATCGAAAGTAGTTCGCGGCGTAAACTCCTTAATAATAGCTTTGGTTTGAGGGGGTTGTGTAGGCATTCCCATTTCCCTGGCCTGTTCGCACAACTCCTCACAAAATAAGCCAATATCTGTGTCTTTAATCGTGTTATTGAACGACATATTGATTACAATCCAATTCTCTAAACTGGAAATCAAAATAATAATAATTTGAGATAAGTTTAGAGTCAGAGGTCATACCGCTCGGCCTTCAAGAAACTGGCTCTTGTTTTGAACATTTCCCACTCTCCGTTACTAGGATTGACGGGTCGAGGATTCTGTCCGCCGTATTTCAGTTGTGGCGGAGGTATTACTTTCGAGTCGACTCTCAAAAGATTTTTGTCGACATTTATTTCGAACTCTGAAAGGAATGGCCTATTTTTTTGGCCCATTGTTCCCGAATAGAACTGTTTATCAACGAAATCCTCACACATAGCAAGTCTTTGGTCGGGTCTCTGTTGACCTGAAGCGCGAGTCATATCCGAGCGCTCGGTATTAGTCATCGTTCGTCGTAGTCGTTGGTGAGGAACCATTCGGCAGATTTCAAGGGGAAGTTTAACCACATTACTAGGGTTTCCCACTTCCAGACACGGCAATTGAGGAAATTCCAAAGTCTTGTTGTATTTCTTTTGGAAGTATTCGGCGACGGATACGTTAGCCTGAATTAAAGTGACCACTCCTTCGTTATTCTTCTCCTCCCATTTGAATTTTATGTCTTTAGCCGATTGCCTGTAATTATCACAAAATAAGACTAAATTCAGAATTATATGAGTGATGTTATACCGGGTTATTCCCAAAATTCGATATTTCCGATAAGTATTGCCGTAAGAGATATGTTGGGCCTCCACTTGAAGTCCTGACAACTCTTTCTTAATTTTATATCTCTGAGAGTCGCTCATCATATTGGCTGCGGTTCGTCTCAAATCGCCGTTAATTATAAATCCGATTAACGACTGAAGACTAATCCGTGAGTTATAAAAGGCTGCGGCCGACCGATCGATGTTAAGAGTGGGTCCGGCCATCAAATTACGGACAGAAGTATAAAAGCCATACGAAAGCAGCAAATATTGACCCAATCTTTGGCCTTCAGTTTTCGGATCATATATGGACTGACCGATTGGGACCCAACTCAACGACGAGTTATGTCTTAGAAGTGTATTAATGAAGAGAACGCTCTTTTTGATGACCTCATCGTCGCAGGTCTGTCCCTTGTGATAGAGATTAAGAATATTCAAATCGATCTCTTCGTTAGTTTCGGTCAGTTTAATGTTGACGAAAAAGGATGAGACCCTTCCCTCTTCATTCAGGTCCACTTTGAGACGAAGCAATTGTTTGTTTTCAGTTCCGATCAGTTTCTTCGACGTAAACATATTTTTCTGTCCGTCATATACCGGATTTAATCCACGAAAGACTCGATTCCCGTCTCTCGAGTAGAAGCTCACCATTTCTTGGAATACCTTTCGATTCAAACCGGTGGCCATTTTTCTAGTGAATTGAGTCTTCTTCTGTTCGACGACATCTGACTCTTCGACATCTTTATCGACGACATTGGGATCGACTTTATTGGGTTTGTTTGCCCTTTCGATTTCGATGTCGTAGTGATAGGCCTTTGTTTTGCCCACAGATAGCAGAAAATGGTTGGCCAGCAGTTGAGCAGGAGTTCCAATAGTCAGATAACCTGGTCTTTTGGGAAACGGTCTTCTCTGGTGTTGTTTAGTGACGAACAACTTCTTCACTTCTGTGGCCAACTTTTCAGTCTCTGATTTCTGAAGAATAACAAAATGTTTATTCAATTATCAATTTTCAAATAAGTGACCAAAAAGTCCTTAAAATGTCTGAACTTTTGGTCATATTTTACCTCAGATTTAGGAGTTTGAAGAGAAGGCGTCGACTCTGGTCTTGAAGGCGTCGACTCTGGTCTTGAAGGCAGTCCACTGGTTGAAGGCATTTGTGATTCTGGTGACTGATCGGAGCCAACAGATTCTTGATACACATTTGGGGTGACAACAGTTGGTGGTGGTTGTGGTGCTCTGGGAGCTCCCAAAGTAGGCCATTCACTCGGCTCTCCTGATTCAGGAGTTGTTGCCACCGATGGCTCACCTTTTGATGCATTTTGTTATTGAAATTAAAATTTATATTAATTTAAAAAATACCTGATTTTTGAGGTTTTTGAGGATTGGGTTTCTTCTTCCGTCCCATTGATTTGCTGAACAAAAAAAAATAGTTTTTTGCCTTTATTTCAAGTTTTAAACAAATTTCTTATAAATTGATTAAAAGTTTAATTAGTAATCACTTTACTAATCAATATTAATAACTCTAATCGTTTGTAAATATTTGGGCATAAGTTTGTAAATCATATGATTTCCTCCATTTTTAGTTTGTTTTTTGAAATTTAAATAATTTTCAAATAATAATCATATAAAATGAATAAAATAAAACAATTTAGACTTACCTTGATTCCTTTCTTCACTTATTATATGATAAATTTGAGACACAAATTGTCACACAATCCAATTGAAACACAATTAAAGTCAAAAGGGATTTAATTTTTAAAACACTGTTTCGCCAAACGATAGGCCTTTGACTGAAACCTAAGCCGCAGTTCAATACAGTTATGCAAAGAGAGGCGATTGGCCACCAGTGCTGCCACATCTCATCCCTAAATTGACCAGAATATTTTGAGCAAGGTAACAAGAAATATCGAAATACTTTTCTCGAATAATGAAAACGTGTGAAAACATTTTATTTATTCAAATTGTTTTTCATAATAAGCTTTAAAAATAGTAATCAATTCATTAAATAATTAATAATTCATTATTCAAATTAAAACTCAAATTACAGAATAATTGAATAAATTATAAGTTATTCGCAAATAATTTTACAATCGATTGAATAAATTATTTTTGAAAATAATTAATTTGTTTAAAACAAATCCAATTTATATCCTTTGCGTCGGTTCTGGAGATGAGCTTTAATTATGGGACCGAATGCCTCTCTTTTAAGCAAATTGTATGCCATTGAAAGCAAATGAAGTGCAGACTTGTGAAAGAACAGGTCTCCAGAACAGAATAAGTCAATCCCTAATTCTAAACCCATTCCGAAATCGCACTCATCGTTTGCATAACTAACTAATTGAATGATTTCCTGCAAATCCATTAGTGATTTGCATTCATTTCTGCTTTCGGTGTCAACTTTTAGGATAGAATTCATCAAATTTTTAAGTTTTGAATCTGTGAGAGGAAGGGGTCGGTAACCAACTTCTTTCTTCTTATCGTAGGGAACAACTAAACCGAAATTATTGAAAGTTTTTGCATTAATTCTAGTCTTTCGAGACTTGAGTTTAGAGATGGCTTTCAAATCAATTTTGTTTACATCACAAAAGCCTTTGAGTTTAGACTCAATCTGTTTTAAACCCATATTTGATGTCTCTTTTAATTTCTGTTTTTGAATTTCAGTATAAACTGCGGCACAGATATTATCGGCCACTCCTTCAATAACACAGGATTTGTCGCTATTGTTAGAGACAACTACAGGACATTCTTCTTCAGGAGTGTCGCGAAAATATCCCAAATGATAACCACTTTTGTTCGAAGCGACTGTAGTCTGAAATTCTGGTAAATCATAGAAATACCTGCAGTGACACAGAATCTGTTCCTTGTTTTTGATGTTATCCTTATTGAGTTTTCCATTCAATATATCGTAGGGACCGACAAGTCTTAGACCTAACGTATCGATCAAAGCATCTGAAAGAGAAAGAGATGTTAATTATGACATAATTTTCAAGCGAAGAGTTATTCCAAACCTTCGGGTTTATCCCTTTTTATAGTTTTGCAAAACTCCCACAATTGGAAGAAATCTTTAGGCATTTCAAAGAGGAAAATATCTTTTATCAATTGATTCCATTGATTGCAAGTCATCTTTGGATTTAATTTAGGATTCATTGAAGTTCTCTCGTCTGACAGTTCAACCGATTTCTTGAGATTTGACTTTTGTTCTGATTTTGTCTCTTCTATCGATTGGTTTGAGTTATCTGTTGTCTTATCGTTGCTTTGGTTTATGTCTTCAAATACTCTGAGTTTTCGGACATTCGGAGAATAAGGACTTTCTGTAAATTAATTCATCAATACTTATATTGAAATCAATTTCAAAATACTTTTTGATTTTTTGGGCGATGTTTTGAATTGTGAACGACATATGTCTTCATTGAAAATTGATTGCAAGTCATTCCCCAAATCGGCGTCACTTTCATTGTTAAAAAACTTTATCCGTTTTTTAGAGGGACTCTCAGTTATGGCATCGCTTTTGGTCTGAATAAAAATCATTTCAATTCTTCAATTGCTTCAGTTATATAGTGATTAATACCTCTTCGGGTGACTTCTTTTCCTGATTGCCATTTGTTTTCCGCTCAACACTTGTATGGGGTTTATCTTTAAGGTTAACAGTTTTAGTGGACTTCTCTTCCTCTGAGTCCTCAATTTGGTGGCGTTTTCTTCCATTTTTGTCATCAGACGACTCAATCGACAACTTTTTCAAAGTCGGCGGCTTTTGTCGGAAAAAATCAGTGATTTTACCTAAATTTAGGACAAAATTTTGGAAATTCAAAAACAATTTCTCTGAAAACTAATCAATTAATGACCTCTTTTATTAGAATTTTTATCGTTACTGTTCGATGACCCGGAGTGTGAGGGATGACTGTATTCTTCCAAATGATTTGGATTTTTTCGGTAACAATTTTGGCCGAATGGACACAAAGGCTTTGAGGCCTCTCTTTCGGCGATTCTCCGCAAGTCTTCGTCGACTTCCAAGAACTGGTGATCTTTGTTTTTATTTGAATGAAACTCCATTTCAGTTAATTTTGAGGATTAAAATACATTTGTATTAATTGGTAACAAATAATTGGCGGCAAACGTATTGTCAACAAAATCCCAGTTATTTTGATAAACAGCTGATTTGAAAAACAATGGGTTGCTATAGAAACACAACTTTTGGCGCAAATATCTATTTCTTCAAATACTGTACTTTTTGACTCATCCCTGCCCTTCGATTGAGCAAGGTCTACCACATCTTCAACTATGTTTCATCTTTTATTGCATCAATGAATTAGTTTAATTCCTTTACATAATTATTGAATTATCAAGGAAAACTATCTGAGGAATGCAAAAAATTAATGCCTTTCACTCTATAATTTGTAATAGTGTGCTGGCTTATAATTTTTTGATTGCTTACAAGTTCTATAAGAATAACTTCGATGACTTTTCTTAATGATAATAATTGAGTTAAAGAGTTTAATATTGTTTGTCATTCAATGAGTAACTGATTTATTGTTAAATATTTGATTAGTTATAATTCCTATCTATAAAACTTACAAAACTTTTCGTTTAATTACTAATTAATGAGATTTTAATTTGAAATAATGTTTCTTTAATTAATCGAAAACTCATTATCGATAATTTAAACACAAATATTTGATTATTGTCAGCAAAAACGATGAATAAATGTTTCAAATTTCAATTTGTATAAAATGGAGAGAGAGAGAGAGAGAGAGAGAGAGAGAGAGAGAGAGAGAGAGAGAGAGAGAGAGAGCTCTATCGTTGTTGATCTGTTGAATAATACATGTGTTGTATATATCAAGGAATTTGTTTTTCAGAATTATTTATTTGTTTTCTGTCACTTTGCAGAATTCCCATATTTAGCAAGGTATTACTGAAATGTTTGTTACTAATTTCTTAGATTACAATACGATATAAATTGATTGAAAAATAACAGAACCAAAAAAGACGAGAAAGTGATAAATAATTATTAACTAAATTTGAATGAAAGTATTGGAATATTTATGTCAATAACTGTTTAAATGTTGATTTGTTTGATTGATAGCACTATTAACTGATAAATGTGAACAAATCATAGCCAGACATAAATGAGATTCTGTTTGGAGAGTCGTCCCTAAAATCTAATTGAATGGCATTCTGTTCATTCATTTCATTCATTGAGTGAAATGAAGTTCAGTTAAATCGCTGAACAAATAAATTGACTTCACTTTTGAAAAAAAGTTTTCGTTTAAAAATTAATTTTAATAATTGATAGTATTTTGCAGTGAAGGTCATCTCTATTCAAGTGAATTGTCTAGAATCTAGATAAATTCAATTCAATTGTCATTTGGCTTCATGTCAACTATGAATCCGATTAAACCCTTCTATTATTTTCTTGGATTTGATTCTTAAGTTTATAATTCGTTTTTGGAAACCACTTTTGACTCGTTGTCATCTCAAACATGGATTTTGAAGATGTTCTCAAACAAGTCGGAGATTTTGGAAAGTTTCAAAAGTACTTGGTTTACATATTCTTGATTTGGACCTCAGCTCTAAATATTCTGTATGACTACATGTTTATGTTGACCACACCTGACCACTGGTGTAATGTCCCCCAATTGGCCAATCGCTCTATGGATATACAGAAAAGGCTAATCAGTCCCCTAACCATTGAACAAGGATTGCCATCACATGATAAGTGCCGAATGTATGATATAGACTACGATATCCTGACTACCAATACGACGGTTCTTCCGTTCAATGATACATCTCTTTTGAAGACTAAGGAATGTCAGAGCGGATGGGTTTACGATAAAACTGTGTTTGAAGCCACGGCCACCACACAGGTCTGTTTCAAAAGCTTATCCATGCATCTCTTGCAAGTTTAGATGCAAGGCACTTTTTCTTTTGAAAGTGTTTCCATAAATAGAATTCAAGTCCATTCCCTGTGAGACACATGACATGAGTTTACTGTTTATCGCAAAATGTTTAATAAATATTGAATTTTGAAATCTTTGATACGATTTCCTCTTATTATCAGACGATTTGCTGTCATTTAATCAAATATAAACACAAGTTATAAAAGTAGGCATTCATTTAGAAGACAAAACTAAACGCTTATATCTTTGATAGTTCAACTTGGTCTGCAACAAGGCACATTATGTAAGCCTTATCATATCCTTGGGTTCATTTGGATCGGTTCTCTTGACACCAATCCTTTCGACTGTCGCTGATTGGTATATATATCGTATTTCCCTATAATTTTCCACATTTCCTGAAAATAAAATTTCGGCTTAAATCATGCGTGACCAAGCTCATCCACCTCAGGGCTAGTCTAAGATTTTTTGGGACGAATATTTAGGGGGTATAGGAGGCGGTAAAATGGCTCTAAATTCTGCTTAAATCCAGTTAATTTCGGCTAAATTACCCTAGCTCTTTTTACTGAAAGCATTAAACACACTTCGAGACTATAACGTATCTTGGCAATATAATTCCAAACAAGTTAGTAGAATGATTTGTTTACGCCATTAATTAATTTAATAATAGAAATGAATGTAGACGGGGCGGGCCATGTATGACCATGCATGAATTTATCATTTGATTAAATTAATTGTTATGAAGGAATTGTTCGTCAAAAATGATTATACGAATGAATGAACACAAACTGAATGACAGTTAAATACATCACTGATTAAGAATTATAATTGAAAAACAATTAAATGTGTTTTCATTTGATTTGATTTAGGATCGGAAGAAAAAAGTCTTTTCTTTACGTCAACATAATTCTTGCTCTTTCGTCAATTTCACCCATCATTTTGCGAGATTTCATAAGCTTTTCCGTCTGTCGTTTCATTACTGGGAGTCTTTTGATAATCTATTATCAAATTCCTTTCATTTTAGGTTAGATTTCAATACTTCCTTAAATTCACGTAATTTAAAAAAATATTTTCCATAAGCCATGGAATTTGTTGGAACCGACTATAGATCAAAGACATCGAGCTTATCGGCAATAGGCTATTCAATTGGAGGTTGTATTTTACCCGGGGTCGCATATTTCACTGGCCATTGGGTCTGGTTATCAGTATTTCAATTGGTTGTAACCCTTCCCATCCTTATCTTATGGAAGTAATTATTCAAATATTAGGACAAACACTATAACTAACTCTTTGATTAGGATTCTACCGGAATCTGCCTCTTGGCTCATCACTCAGAGAAGATATGAAGAGGCTTACGATGTGATCAGTAGAGTGGCCACAATTAATGGAAAAGAAGTACCAAAAGATCTTTTGAGTCAATTACAAGTAATTACTAGAAATCCAAATAAAAATCAATTAATTTTGAATTATTTGAAACAAGAAAGTGGGCGCTAAACAGTTAGAAGTGAAGAAGTCTCAGCAGAAAGACTCAACATGGGACTTTATTCGGGTTCCAGAGTTACGTAAACAGACGCTTATTCTGACCGTTTTGTTCATATCTAATGTTATCGCTTACGCGGGACTCGCACTCAATTCACTTAATTTTCACGGAAATGAGTTTCTCAACTATTTTCTGTTATCTTTGGCCGATATGCCGGCCATGACTCTGGGCTGGTATCTCATTGAGGGCAGACTCGGTCGTCGATGGACTAACACCTTTTCTCTGATGGTGTGCGGAATTTCATTATGTGTTCCCATTTTATTAGATCCCTCGCAGAAAATTTTGATCACAATAATGTCTCTGTTGGGAAAGGGAGGAACAGCCACTTCCTATATGATTATCTTTCAACAATCAGCGGAAATATTTCCGACTACTTTAAGAAGTGAAGGAATAGGTATTTGCAGTACTATTAGCGCCGCCGTCGGTATATTCGTTCCGCATATCTCTTATTTAGTGAGAATACAAATTATCTTTCATTTGATATCGATTTACATGATTTTGTTTTTTAGGGGAGATATGGTCTATGGATACCAATGTTCATAATGGGTTCCGCGTGTTTGGTGGCCGGCATTGCGTCCAGTTTTTTGCCCGAAACCCTTAATGAAAATTTGCCCCAAAATACTGCGGAATCGCGAAAATTCGGCAAAAATAAGTCATATTTCTCTTTGGCGTCAGTCAAAGAAGTCACTCATCTCTAAAACTTTCAAAAATAACTGAAATTCATTCTATTCATTGATTTTTACGAATTATATTCCAAATTTTATCAATAAATTAATAAAAGTTACCAAGAATATTCTAATACAATTATTTTATTGACCAACAATTAATTAAACTATAAATTATACGCCAGTTGTTAATCATTTTAAATATCAATCGGTACTTAAAAAGAGCTGTCATTGAATTGGATGAAACACCATGAATGAGCATGATACTTTTTTATTTAAAGAATCTTCTGTTCAAAAAACGTGTGTTTAATGAGTTAATTGACGTTATTTATGGAGAGACAGACAAACGGCAAACAAACGTTGTTTCCATAAAAACAACTCTTCGTTAAAATCCGATACAAAAAGACCGAAACAATTGATAATTGAATTTATTTACTGATTGTGATCATCAAAAAGAGAGGGAAATATGGCGGACGCGACCGCCCGATCTCTTCAGTATGAGTACAAAGCCGTAAGTGTTGACAATAAGTCTTTTTAATTGATTTTCATTCAAATTGTCTTTTTTCGGCGTTAATTAAATTTTGTTAAACTAATTGCAATTTCTTTCGTTCAGAACTCAAATTTGGTCCTTCAGGCGGACACTCGTCTTATCGAAAGGCGTCCCCGCGATGAGGCCACCGGCGAAGTGCTGTCTTTGACCGGAAAAATATCGTCGACCAGAATGGGTGATAGGTATCAAAGAACTAAACCACAGACTTCGAAGACAGAGGAAAGGGTTAAAAAGTCGAAGAAAGTGAGACAAAGCGAGTCATCGAAATATGATTTGTCGAAACTGAAGGGTCAGTCACTTCTCTCTGAAGACGTCGGAGAAATGGTTGGAATCCTTTATCGGCCGAAAACACCGGAAACCCGACAAACATATGAAATAATTCTTTCCTTCATATCGGAAATGATCGGCGATCAGCCCCGGGATGTGTTATGCGGTGCCGCCGATGAGATACTTCAAGTCATCAAAAGTGATAAACTCAAAGAAAAAGAGAAACGCAAAGAATGTGAGGCTTTGATCGGAGGACTGCCCGAAGAAAAATATGCTGTCCTTTCAAACCTGACCCGAAAGATCACAGACTTCGGTGTTGACGAGCGGTCGACTCAAATACAAACCGACGAAAATTTAGACGAAACGTATGGCGTTAACGTCCAGTTCGAGGAATCAGATGAAGAAACTGACGACGAGTTTGTCGGCGAAGTCAGAGAAGATGACGACGAAGAAGAAGTCGATGGCGAAGACGCTATCATTGATTCAGCCATTAATGCAAAGAATTTGGAGACCACTAAAGTTGAGACCCGACGCGACCGGAGGAGCAAATCAAGTTCGGCGATACATCCCCGAGAAGTGGACGCCTTTTGGTTGCAAAGAAATCTGAGTAAAGCATATGACGATCCGGTGGTCGCTCAGTCAAAGGCCGCCGATGTAAAAGAGATTTTGAAAGTGGCCAGAGATGACCACGAAGTCGAAAACCAATTGGTCTCTCTGTTGGGCTTCGATCAGTTCGACTTCATTAAGATATTGCGTCAAAACCGGTCGACAATCCTTTACTGCACTCTCTTAGCCTCCGCTCAAAAGCAATCAGAAAAAGACAGACTTAAAGATAAGATGAGATTAGATCCCGATTTGGCCAAAATCTTGAGGGCTTTGGAGGCCAGCGATGGAGACAGTAGTGAACGCTCGCGGAAAGACACGGAAAAGACCTCTCATCTCACTGAAGGCGAAGACGCTGACGACGATATGACAGTCCCTGGAGTTAAGGCTAAAATCCTGGACTTGGAAGATATGGCGTTCACTCAGGGATCACACTTTATGGCCAATAAAAGATGTCAATTACCCGACGGCTCATTCAGAAAACAACGCAAAGGCTGTGAAGTGATTCATGTGCCGGCCCTCAAACCAAAGCCATTTGATCCGAATGAGGTATTTATCTTTGAATTGTGTCACTCCTTTGTCTCCATTCTTACCTTCGATTCTTCATTTGCCGAAGAAATTGAGTATTTGGTGGAGAAAAATGAAAAGACATTTATACCAAACATTATTCGACACTAAATTCGAATAAAGTATGACTTAATGTGATATCAATTCCTTTGTTTTCTTTCCCCAGAATTTGGTTCCGATAGAAAAGCTCCCGAAATACGCTCAGCCGGCGTTCGAGGGCTACAAAACTCTTAACAGAATTCAGAGCCGTTTATCAAAGGCTGCCATTGAAAGCGATGATAACCTGTTATTGTGTGCTCCGACCGGTGCCGGCAAAACCAATGTGGCGTTACTCACAATGATGAGAGAGATCGGCAAACATATTGACCCCAACACCGGACTTATCAGTGCCGATGAGTTCAAAATAATATATGTCGCGCCCATGAGATCGTTGGTCCAGGAAATGGTCGGCAATTTCTCCAAAAGGCTGAGCTCTTACAACATTAGAGTTTCGGAACTGACTGGTGATCATCAGTTGACTCGCGAACAGATCAACGAAACACAGGTCATTGTCTGTACTCCTGAGAAATGGGATGTCATTACACGAAAAGGAGGCGAACGGACGTACACTCAAATCGTTAAACTGATTATCTTCGATGAAATCCATTTACTTCACGACGAAAGAGGACCTGTTCTCGAATGTCTGGTCGCGCGTATGATCCGAAGCATTGAGACAACTCAAGAAGAGATCCGTTTGGTTGGACTCTCGGCTACTCTTCCCAATTACGAAGACGTGGCCACATTCCTAAGAGTCGATCCTCAGAGAGGACTCTTCTTTTTTGACAATAGTTATCGACCCGTTCCTCTGGAGCAGCAGTACATCGGAATAACTGAGAAGAAAGCATTAAAAAGATATCAACTGATGAATGAAATCCTTTACGAGAAGGTATTGGAACAGGCGGGGAAGAACCAACTCCTCATTTTCGTCCACTCCCGCAAAGAGACCGCCAAAACTGCCAGAGCTGTGCGCGATATGTGTCTGGAAAAGGATACGTTAGGCCTCTTCTTAAGAGAGGGGTCGGCCTCAACAGAGGTTCTACGAACAGAAGCAGAACAGGTGAAGAACCATGAATTGAAAGACCTGTTGCCCTACGGGTTTGCGATTCACCATGCTGGTATGACCAGAGTCGACAGGACACTCGTCGAGGACCTGTTCGCTGACCGACACATTCAAGTATTGGTTTCGACGGCAACCCTCGCCTGGGGTGTTAACCTTCCGGCACATACCGTCATAATTAAAGGCACTCAGGTTTATAACCCGGAAAAGGGCCGTTGGACTGAATTGGGTGCTCTCGATGTCCTACAAATGTTGGGTCGCGCGGGTCGACCACAATATGACACTAAAGGCGAAGGCATTTTGATAACACAACACTCAGAACTTCAGTACTATTTATCGCTTCTGAACCAACAGTTGCCGATTGAGTCCCAACTCGTGGCCAAACTCTCGGATATGTTGAACGCAGAGGTAGTTCTCGGAAATATTCAGAACGTGAAAGAGGCGACCACTTGGCTCGGGTACACTTACCTCTACGTACGAATGTTGAGGAATCCAACCCTCTATAGTATATCCCACGACAGTATGAAAGAGGACCCACTTCTTGAGTCGCATCGGGCGAACCTCATCTACACTGCGGCCTCTGTTTTGGATAAATCCAATTTAGTTAAGTTTGATCGGAGGTCAGGTCAGCTTCAAGTGACAGAATTGGGTCGGATCGCCAGCCATTACTACTGCACTCACGAAACGATGTCAACATATAATCAGTTACTGAAACCAACTCTTTCTGAGATCGAATTGTTTCGCGTTTTTTCGCTTTCGAGTGAATTCAAAAACATAACGATTAGAGAAGAAGAGAAACTCGAACTCCAAAAACTGATGGAAAGGGTTCCCATCCCTATAAAAGAGTCGATTGAAGAGCCCTCAGCCAAAGTCAATGTACTTCTTCAGGCCTACATTTCGCAGTTGAAGTTAGAGGGGTTGGCGCTTATGGCAGATATGGTTTACATAACACAATCGGCTGCAAGACTTATGCGGGCCATACATGAAATCGTTTTGCACAGCGGTTGGGCTCAGTTGGCAGACAAAGCACTTTCTCTCTGCAAAATGATTGACAAACGGATGTGGCAATCGATGAGTCCTTTGAGACAATTCAAGAGAATTCCCGAAGAAGTGGTCAAAAAGATTGAGAAAAAAGCCTTTCCGTGGGAACGACTCTATGATTTGGGTCCCAACGAAATCGGAGAACTGCTCCGAATGCCTAAATTGGGAAAAACTGTTCACAAATACATCCATCAGTTCCCTAAACTGGAACTGTCGGCACACATACAGCCAATAACGCGATCGACTCTTAAGGTTGAGCTGACTATTATTCCGGATTTCCAATGGGATGAAAAGGTGCATGGTAACTCGGAGGCATTCTGGATACTTATAGAAGACGTTGACGGAGAGCTCATCCTTCACCACGAGTTCTTCCTCCTGAAGCAGAAGTACTGTCAAGACGAGCATATCATCAAATTTTATGTTCCGGTCTTCGATCCCCTTCCGCCGCAATACTTCATCCGCATTGTGTCCGACCGATGGATTGGCGCCGAAACCATATTTCCCGTCTCTTTTCGCCATTTGATTTTGCCAGACAAGTACCCGCCTCCCACTGAGCTTCTGGATCTGCAGCCATTGCCGGTGTCGGCCCTTCGAAACCCGACCTATGAGTCCCTCTATAAGGAAAAGTATCCGTATTTTAATCCGATTCAAACTCAAGTATTTAACTCTCTGTACAACACTGACGACAATGTGTTTGTGGGCGCACCCAATGGCTCCGGCAAAACGGTTTGCGCCGAATTTGCTATCCTTCGACTGTTGGCTATCCTTCAGAATGAGTCGAAATGTGTTTACGTGACTCCAAAAGAACAGTTGGCGTCAATAGTTTTCGCCGATTGGAGCCATAAGTTTGGAATGTTGTTAAACAAGAAAGTGGTTGTCCTCACCGGTGAAACCGCTACTGATTTGAAGCTATTGGCAAAAGGAAATGTCATTATCTCGACTCCCGAAAAGTGGGACGTCATATCTCGTCGATGGAAACAGAGGAAGAATGTCCAAAATGTCAATCTCTTTATTGTGGATGACTTGCAGTTAATCGGCGGCGAAGACGGACCTGTTCTGGAAGTTGTCTGTTCCCGAATGCGTTATATATCGTCACAAATTGAGAAACCGATTCGAATAATAGCGATGTCGTCATCGCTGGCGAACGCCAGAGATATCGCTCAGTGGTTGGGTTGCAATCAGGGCTTGACTTTCAACTTTCACCCAAATGTAAGGCCATTGCCTTTGGAACTCCATATCCGTGGTTTCAATCAAACACATAACGCCTCTCGACTGCAAACGATGTCAAAACCTGTCTATCAGTCAATTCTATTCCATTCCCCGACAAACCCCGTAATGGTATTCGTGTCGTCTCGACGTCAGACAAGAATAACAGCCATCGATATCCTAACGTATGCAGCGGCCGACGCACAGCCCAATCGTTTCTTGCACTGCACTGAACAAGATTTGGAGCCATTCCTCAATAGAATGTCTGATCCAACGTTGAAGGAAACACTTTCTAATGGCGTCGCATATCTTCACGAAGGGCTCAATCAAATCGATAGAAGAATTGTTGAGCAGTTGTTTGATTCGGGAGCCATTCAAGTGGTGGTCGTCTCCCTTTCCCTTTGTTGGTCACTCTCTATAAATTCATATTTGGTGATAATAATGGACACCCAATACTACAACGGAAAAATTCACGCCTATGAGGACTACCCCATCACTGATGTCATTCAAATGGTGGGTCGGGCCAATCGGCCTCTTCTTGATGTGGACGGAAAGTGTGTTCTCTTCTGTCAGTCCTCAAAGAAGGACTTTTTCAAGAAATTCTTATACGAGCCGTTGCCGGTTGAGTCCCATTTAGACCACTGTCTTCACGACCACTTCAATGCTGAAGTGGTGACCAAAACGGTTGAGAACAAACAGGACGCCGTCGACTACTTGACCTGGACTTTCGTCTACCGGCGAATGACTCAAAACCCGAATTACTATAACCTCTCGGGAGTGACTCACCGGCATCTGTCCGACCATTTGTCGGAATTGGTTGAGACCACTCTTTCCGATTTGGAAACGTCTAAATGTATAGCCATTGAGAACGATATGGATATAACGCCTCTGAATCTGGGAATGATTGCCGCCTATTATTACATTAATTACGCGACAATTGAATTGTTTTCTATGTCTTTGAATTCAAAAACAAAGATAAGGGGTTTGATTGAAATCATTAGTAATGCCGCAGAGTATGAGTCGATCCCTATTCGACATCGCGAAGACATCATTCTTAAGCAGTTGTTGTCGAAAGTGCCGCACAAAATGGCAAACATGAAGTACTCGGACCCTCACGTGAAGACCAATCTCCTACTTCAGGCACATCTGTCCCGAATAGCGCTGTCGGCTGAACTCCAGTCCGATACCGAAGAAATTCTTTCGAAATCGATTCGTTTAATACAGGCCTGCGTTGACGTCTTGAGTTCAAACGGATGGCTGAGCCCCGCGATGGCGGCCATGGAATTGGCACAAATGGTGACTCAAGCCGTTTGGAATAAGGACTCATATTTGAAACAATTGCCGCACTTTACCACTGATCTGATCAAAAGATGTAACGATAAGGGCGTCGAATCAGTCTTCGATATCATGGATTTGGACGACGAGGAGAGGGACTCACTCTTGCGATTGGAGGCCAACAAAATGGCAGACGTCGCCAAATTCTGTAACAGTTATCCCAATATTGAACTCACTTATGATGTCATCGATAAGGACTCAATCGAGAGGTCTGTTCTTCACTAAAAACTATTGGGTTTTTATGTTTTAACTTTTGATTACTCGTTCAGTGGTTCGACAGTCTTCGTTGTCGTCCAATTGGAACGCGAAGACGAAACGGCCGGTCCTGTTATGGCGCCATTCTTTCCGCATAAGAGAGAAGAGGGCTGGTGGGTAGTCGTCGGCGATCCCGAAAACAATTCGCTTATATCTATAAAGAGAGTCAATCTTCAGCAGAAGGCAAAAGTAAAACTCGACTTCACAGCACCGCCGCCGGGAGAACACACTTATACTCTCTATTATATGTCCGACTCTTATATGGGTTGTGATCAGGAATATAAGTTCACAGTCAGAGTCCAATCCAGTGCTTCGACGTCTCGTAAACGAAAGGCAGAGCCCGACAGCGACTGAAGATTTACCACAAAATCTGCATTCATTTGATTTGATTATTAATTCATTTATTATTCAATTGAAAATATTAATCATTTATTTCTGTATTTTGTGAACAAATCATTTGATTTCATAATAAATTAAGTCTTGTATTTGATTCCAATTGATTTGAACTGAATTTAAGTCCAATTGTACGAAATGGGGGCCAAATGGGGCTCTTTTACAGTGATTTACATTAAAAGGACTTAATTTCTGAGAGGAAACCAAAGTTTGTTTATATTTTTGTTGTCAAACATTTGTCCGCAATTTTAATCAAAATTTGAGCCGAAATGTCGCGATTGGGAGGAATCGGTAAAATTGAACAAAGGATTAAAGACAAACATGAAGTGACCGACAAACAGATCAACAGCGCGTTTCAGGATTTGCAGCAATTGATGCAAATGGTATCAAATCATTTACCTTTGTTTTACAAAAATCACATTTTATAGGATTAAAGTTGTTTTTCTTAAAACTATTAAATTTAAAACAATTATCATATATTGAATGGCTTTTTACGAAACTTATAGTTTGTTTAAATTAATTGAATTAAAGGCCCAACAAATGGTCGGTCTCTCAAAGAGTATAACTCAAAAACTCAGGGATAAGGGGAACGACATATCAAACGATGAGGTGATTTAAAGACCAATAGATTTTAGTGATTATTAATTTGAGTTTCGGTTTCATATTTTGAGACCGTTTTATTCAAATCCCATTTATTGAGTTTAGGAATCAATGAAGACTCTGATGACCCGGTGCTGAGGTCACAGTTCTCCAGCGATAATAAATATTATGTAGAGTTAGGAAAACAAATCACTAAAATTTTGAGACCAATAGTTGAACAAAGCGGAGGACAAATGTCTTTAACCGACGCCTTCTGTACTGTCAACAGAGCCCGAGGTCTTGAAGTGAGTCTTTCCATAAACTCTTTGAAACTCAACTCAAATGAGATTTTTGTTTCCCAATAATCAGTTGATATCAGTGGAGGATCTGTTAAACTCTTGTTCGACACTCGAGTCCCAAAAATGTGGACTAAAAGTAGTGAAATACTCGAGTGGTCTGATTGTCCTCCAAAGCGATAACTACGACCAAAACGCGATGAATAACCTAATAATCGATTTGCTCGATAAGTCAGAATCCATTTCGGCTCAAGACTTGGCCATTAGTGCCGGTATTCCTCTGGCTTTAGCGCGACAGCGATTACTTGACTCTGAGAACAGTGGACTCGTTTGTAGAGACGAAAGTATTTATGGTTTGCTTTTCTTTCCCAATAAATTCGTTTAAATATTTCTATTTATTAAATGTTTATTATTATTAATAATTTAATTATAAATTCTTTTGTAAATAAAATTATAATAAAATATGCGATCCATTCAACTATGGCTTTAACTACACCTCCGTCTCCTTTGTTGGAAATGCACAGAATTAGTTCACTTTTAGTCTATCCCAGAATCAAATGTTGACTTAGAAGTAGCTGGGTAGGTTGGCTAGCAATGCCATTCTCCAATTTAATTAGAGGTAGAAACAAGTTTAAGGCAATTGTCTGAACTCTCAACTAATTCTAATTCTGTTCAAATCAAATGTTTAGTCAAACCCTTTGTCTGCGTTGAGAATCATTGGTTCAGACGATGAGAACAAAAATAGTTTTGATTTAAAATTTTGAAAACTAATTAAAATGCAAATTAATTAACGAATTTCAAGTGTCGCCTATTTTTAACCCAAATTCATAGACAGGCCATAACTTGAGATGAAAAGCAGTTAAGGCTTGACTCGCATAAAATAAAGCCTGGTCACTCTACCTGTATTTGGAAAAGTGCCCTGAGTCAAACTAAAGCAGCAGATTATAACAGAGTTTCTTTATAACAGTTTTTTTTATTCAAATGACTAGTTTTCAGAATTAATTAATATTAAATTTTAATTAGGGATCAAATTATTGAATTTCCGAAAGACATTCATTAAAATCTTTATATAAAAGTTTGGAAAAGTTTATTGACTTGAATGCAATTTCATAGATGCTATCAATTGAGGCACTTATTTATGAATTTTCTCACAAATTATTTTTGTTGACCAAAATTATAGGTCGACTTCCCTTTGCTTGATATGATATCAGTTCTTAAACCTCGAAGTAATCACTGAATTATTGTCTTCCAGTGTTTTAAGGCTTTATTTTCCATTAGAATTCATAACCTATTCATTATTTTAAGCAGTTTTTTGACATTTTATCAGACAATTAATAATTCATAAAATATTTGCTGATTTGCTGATCAAAAAGATTAAACTCAAAAGCTTTGAGTCAAAGCTATAAAAGTATTTTCAACTATAAAAATGTTTAATTATTTTTGTTTTTAATACTTATCACTCGATTATTGCGAATAAATTACTTAATAAAAAGCAGATTTTCGAATAAAAGACCTAGTTTGGATATTCCAATCTTTATTTTAATCATGAATTGCTTTGATTCGAGTCTATTTCCATTTTTAGCTAATTTTCAAACTTTTTATTATAATTATTGAAAACTCTATCAAATTCTTATTCAAAGAGTGTTTATGTCTATCGAGACCTCCCTTGAAGTCAGTAAATGTGAGATTCCTTTTAAAACCTTCACATTATTTGAATAATAAATAGGGAATACATGGAAGACATGGATGAGCCTTAAAAGCGAATCAAAGTTACATAATCTGACGTTTTAGCCCACATTTCCTAATATTTGTTACTAAAAGATTGTATTTTTATTAGTCTTGAACTCCAAAAAAGAATTCATGAATATTTAAGCATATTTTTACTAGATCAATGTTTTGATAGCTTCACAAAGAGTACTCATAAAATCGATGGGAAGCCATCAAATCTTCGAGAGTTAAACCAAAATATGGGTAAAAATATCTTTTAATTTAACAAAGATTAATGACTTCTCTCATCGGTTAGTAACACAAATAATTCTGTTCTCAATGACCATGATACTATACTCATATCACATCTCATTATAAATATCTAAAGCAATCAAATGATGGATTCTTATTTTTAAATATAATCAAGCAAAATTGACGGTGCAAAAACAAAGGAGCAAGCTCAATGACAGCACAATCAGATGACTTTCTTCTGCTATATTGAGTCAGTTTCTAAATGACTAGAATTACCTCAAATACTAATTGGAGTCAAAGACGTTGGAAGAGATTGTGACAAACGTTTACCCTTTTTGGGAAACTCAATATTTTTTTTCCTTTGCCATAAAAATAAAAGTAGAAAAGAACAATTTTAAACGATCTAGCAGATAATAAATATGAGCCAGCTATCCAAACCCATTGAAAGTTTTGATACTAATTAGTGGGTTGAGTGGAAAACTGGTTCCCAAATCGATTCACACAATTACTAAACAAGTTTTATATCATTGAATTAAACGGCAATTCATTCATTAGAGTCGGACTCTTGTGAGAGTCAGTCACAGTGTGTGAACACCTGTTGAAGAGTCGGACTCCCCTTCGCTCCAATGGTTTTGCCGTTAGTTAAAGTGTTTTTCCTAAAAATGGTTTCAAATCTAAAGAAACAGTAAATAAGTTTGTTTTGAAACTTAAAACCTTTGGTTAAAGTTCTCAAAAAGCGATGGACTTTGAAAACAGAAACAGTTTTGGATCCGTTCGTAGACTAAGAGATCGTTTTGAACAGAACCACACAAATGATAATATCAACAATAATGTCAATTCTCATCAAAACAGGTGAGAAAACCCAATTCTAATTTACAATTCAAGAGCCTTTTCCTGTGTTTTAGCTTGATAAATTTTAAAAAAAATATTTTAAGGAAATTGAGTTGAATTTTATTTATTTTGATCAGAAATACTACAAAAGATGTGTTCAACAAAAGTGATGTGAAATCGAGTCCTGAATGCAAACAAATTAAATCGATTGCAGACAAAAGTTTTGCCGAAAAGCTCAACAAAACCCTACAAAACGACACAAAAATCTTCAATAATCCAAACTTCAAACTCATTAAAACTAATGACAACCCTTTAATATCATCAAAAAACGGTCACAATGTGAGTCCAGTGCCTAAACCCGATGAAATTGAGATTAGTTTGAGGAGTGAGCCCAACCCTCTGCCAAAACCCCCGCGAACTTTTGCACACGACGTCTACTTAGAGTTAAAGTTCAGCAAAAATAAAAATAACTCCAAATTTAATAATAATAATAACAATAATAATAATTCAGAGGAAAAGTTAAGTGTTTTGTATTCTCAGCCAAACAAAGCCAACAAATGGAAGAATAGACTCCGATCTCAAAGCGATTCTCAAGTAATGGACTCTAAAAAGTCGACTCAATTCAAATCTAATGAAAACATTTACGACGACTGTATTAATACCCGGAGTATTGACAAAACGCTTAAATCAAAATTAATGCAATTTTCGTGCATTCAATTCAAACGCAGTTAAAAAACACTTTTGTGTATAAATTATTTCAAATGTAATAACACTTTAAAAGTATTTAAATATTTTTTTAATTGTTTCCTATATTTTGTTCAAAGTATTCATTATTTACAACTAAATGAATATATTATATCCAAAACAATAAAAATTCCACTCAATTATGTCTCAAATTTAATCTTTTCAAATAAGTTGCATGGTAGAAAAATCGTTATCTTCAAATTGGGCCATGTTCTACTACCAAGATTATTTCATCGAAATTTTCTCAAACCTTATTAATTCCAATCAAATAAATAATATTATTGAAAAATTCTTTACTTTTGATTAATTGTGTAAATAAAATGAGCGAATCATTATTTGTCACATCAAGTAACTGATTATCTTATCTTGCTAAACACACATTGCAATTAAATGCGAAGTTTGTCACTCACATTTGTAAATGAGCAAGCACAACTCGAAAACAAAGTTAGTTTGGGTATCATTGGCTAAACTACTGTTATTGCCATAGAGACCGAGTGATAGAAGAGATAACTATTTCTGGTTTTATAAAAGTGTATTCCTTTTGCTTTGCTTTCTATTCAATAGTAATCCGCCCTATAATCCAGTCTTTGTCCATCACATCCACTCATCACTACTTATAGACACTTCGCTCAAAGAATATCAAATTCTTAATAAATAGAAACATAAATAAAGAAATATCGATATAAATGACAATAAATAATTATGAGCTTGCTCAAAAGTTGTTTGTCATTGAGATATGGAATTAATAAATAATTAGTTGCAATAATCAGAGTGAGCTGTGATTAATCACTTTTGCTGTGAGTGGAAGTGCTAAACAAGTATTGACTGAAAAGCCACAAACGCTGACAGCAGTAAAGCATTGCAGGAAAGCAGTGGCGCAGAGCTCTGATTGCATCGTTTGACAGTTGAATAGGGTTTCAGTTTCTCCACCGCTTGTCTCCACTGCACTGGAATTCAATGCCTTCTCTTTAAACCGGAGCTCAGAACAATTTCTTGACTCAAATATTGAGATCTATTGAAAAATTGGCCAGGTACACTACATTTACAAGAAATTCACAACTTTTGGAACAAGGTCAAACCATAGAGAATATGAGAGGAGAGTTGAAAAAAGTGGTGGATAACAATGATTATAATGATAATGGTGTGGAAAAGGTGTTCATTACATAATAGTTGTCATAATTTGTGTAAATATTACGCTTTCTTTCATTGATTGGATGGTATTTTGTGTTCAATGAATGAATTTGAGTGAAATCTATGAAATGTACGAAATGTATAAAACAGTGTTTAAGCGTTAAAACTCTCCCAACGAATGTTTGGCCCCATTTGTATGGATTAGACTCGCGTCTGACCGATGATTGCGGTTATCAAAAGGTTATGGATTTTAAAATAGAGTGTATTCTGTCTCAAGTGTTGTGATATTGTTGTCATTGTTTGGAGAAGCGTCTGATGTCTCACATGTGATGGCGGACTAATACACAAACACTCATCTAATTAATTAATTAATCAATTATTCAAATGAAATACTAATTTAAATCAAGAATTTTCTTTGTCTTTGGTCTTCATTTTACGCCAAACTATGGATTAGTTTATTGACTAAAAGTCTAATCAATTTATTTTAGAAAACAATTTATTTATTTACTGTTTATATCGATTTGCGTATAAATCGAGTCTTTATTTTCTCATTAATTACTTATTTTGAGTTTTATATGAATTCTTCATTTCGTTGGAAATGAGTGTCGACTGCATTGCTATTGAAAGTGACGGAAAATAACTTGTGATTTGTTTTCATCTAATTATTGGTGTTTTTCCACAAAAAACCAATTTTTGTGCGAAATTCAGTGCAAAATGAGTACAGAAGTGAGACGAATATCACTGAAAGCGGTTCCAACGGTCAACAGTTTGGAGAAGACTGAGAAACCCGACAAAAAGAAGGCGAAAGAACCGAAACCACAAAAAGAGCCGAAAAGCAAAAGATTTGTTTTGGATTTGAATATCGAGAGCGAAGATTGCAATGAGTTTTCGTACAACGATTTGGTCAAAACCTACGACAACCAAAATGTATGACTTTCACAATAAACCCATTCCTCTCATTCTTCTATGTCTTCCCAATTATCTCATAACCACTGAAGCCTTTGGTTTAAATCCATTTCATTTATATCTCTAATTAATGTCTAATTATTTCACTTTTTGCGGACATTTTATTTGCCTTTTATTTGAGTATTTATTTTGTGTTTTCTTATCGTTGTTTTGCTTTAAAATGTATTTAATGAATGTTATGACAAAAGGGGGAAACAAACGCAGATTTGTCGGATCCGTTGGCCGCCAATGAAGACGAGCGGTGTCTCAAAGATTTGGAAAAACATTTTCAGCAAAAATATGGCCCAAAAAAGAGGAAAAGGATGGAAGACTACATCGATAAAGGGTTGGGTTATGACGAGACCGACCCCTTTATTGATAACGAAGAGGCTTACGATGAATTGGTTCCCTCCACTCTGACCACCAAATACGGAGGCTTTTACATCAATTGTGGATCTCTTGAGTTCAGACCTCTTTCTCCAGAAAAAGACAATGAAGTGGATGACGACGAAGAGGACAACATTAGACCCGTTGTGGTTAAGGTTTGTCTCTTAAGTGATCAATAATTTACAGTTAATCTAAAGTAGTGTTGAATTGTTCTGAGTTTTGTTTAATTGAAATTATTTTTCGATACTTTTAGCGGAAACGCAAAATTGATTTAATGGAAGTCAAGAGAAGGCGTTCCACTGAATTGAAGGCTAAGAAGAATAAAGTCCAGCCTTCGAACAAAACTGTGGCACAAATGCTTCAGCAAAAGAAGACAAAACCAAATGCAAGCGATAATAGCGATGAAATAGAAGAGATTGAAATCAATTCCTCCGATTCTAACGAAGCGGAAGCAGTTGTCTCCACTTCGGTTCGCGATGTTATCGATTCGGTGGCCAAAGGAGAAGATCGGGTCCCTCCCAAAAATGGAGAGGAGAGGAATGTCAACATCACTATCAATATGAATGTATCGAATTGCAGCTCAGATGGGGATGACCTTAATAAGAGAGACGGTTCGGTTGTCGTCAAATTGCCCGATGGCTTACCCGAAGAATTGTTATCACTCATCGAAAAGATTAAAAAAGTAATAATCTTTTATTTATTAAGTTTTATAAATGGTTTTAACGATTTTCTGTTTGTGTCCAAACAGTTGGCGGAGACGTCACCCGACGGGAAACGCAATTTTTTCAACGATGAAGTCAATCAAATCCTATTTGAGTTCGTTTTCATAGATTTCAAACTTAAATCAATTTTATTAACAAATATTTATTAACCACAGAATTGAGCGCAAGTGTCGAGTATTGGCACAAACCAACCGAACTCAAGTGTACTCGCATTTGGCGACACACCTCCCCTGCACTAAACAGACTCTAATGTCCAGAGCGAAGAAAATATCGACCGAAGCCTTTGATTATGAGTTGCAAACAGCGTTAACCAACATTCGAGTGTTAGTTCAGGTACTGCAGCCCCGAGTGTTCGCAAACTACCAGAAGCTGATGGAAGAGGCAAAACTCAAATTCGAGAGCACCCAAACCAATGGTACCGCTGAGAGTCCGGTCAAAATTCCCCGAAAAGTATTTGCGTTCAGTACTGAACTGAAAAAGCAATTGAATAGTGCGGTCACCGCTAAACTCAATCTCTACGACCAGATCGGGTCTAAGAGTCACTCGATTAGTCTCAAAGACTATTTGTATGAGTTTTTAGACAAAGAAATTAAACCGGTTTTCCCAAAGGGATGGATGAGTTTAGAAGTGTTGAAGCATAAGATAAAATGGATTAAACAAATACTTCCGCCGGAATCTAAACAATCGACCCCTACTTCATCACAATCAGGTTCACAAGTAATCAGCCAATCATCACAAGTGACAGCACCACAAAGCCAAGTGTCGCCACAACCCCAGAGTCAACCCAATAGAGTTCAAAGCCAACAGTTGTCTAATGAAAGACAGACTAAATCTCAGCCCATTGTCAACGAAAAGGCCAACACTTTAGCTGAACCCAAACTGACGACCACTTCATCGCATAAAACTGTTTCCAATTCATATCAAATCTCTAATAAAGTGAACGAAAATTTGAGTGAAGGACTCGTCAGTAAATTCATGTCATCGCCAAAAGACGTTAAGGAGAGTGTCCTCAATAATAACGATATTATTAATCTGACATCAATTGATTTGTCGACCAAAACCCGGTCCTCTCCCAAGACGTTCAACACACCCACCGGTCGAATGTCACCAATGAATTTGAAGACATCTCCCAACCAATCGATTGTTAAAACTGATTCAATCAAATCAAGTTCTCCCTCTCCTTCTGCGTCGCCGGCAGTTCACTCAATGTTAGGCTCTTATAAGGGGACAGAGAAAGAGAAGATGAGTCACGAGGCCTGTCTCACTAAAGTGATCGAACAGAGTTTAGGCGATTATCCCAACACCACTCCCAACAGTCAACGAAACTCAAAGAGTACTTCATTACCACAAACTCCGCTTCCATTCAATGAGATGTTCGCCAAAGGGTTCAGTAGTCCGGCCAATAAGGATAACTCAAAACCCGAGATATGCATCGAAATCGCGTCCTCTCCCGAGCCATACAATAGAGTCCAACAAAAAGCAGCGACCAATTCATCGAAACAACAGACTCCACACTCATCCCAACAGTTCTCACATCCGAAGACGTCTACTCCACTGGTCTCACAATCGAAGCCAAGTGTGAGTTCGTCCAATTCGGTCTCAAATATGAGTTTTATGCGAACTTCAGAATTGCCTAAAACCAAATACACTTCCAGTGGTTCCATGTCTTTGATTCAATCATCTAATGCTCAAAAAGACCCGGAATCGCGTTCGAAATTTGAAAAAGCGCGACAAATAAGCGCTAATTCCATTCGAAACAGTGTTAGAGACTCCTCCCTAACCATTACTCCCGTACCCAACAAAGCAAACGACAATTCAATGAATTTGAATAAACAGAACTCTGCTGTGAATAGTCGTCACTCAATCCAATCGACGAGTGCCGTGACATCGACGACACCGACATATGCTGCCAACGATCCGACGTATATGAATATGTTTGAGAATTATCTGCGGACTGTTAACAGTTTCAGTACTCCTCCCATCAGATTCATCGACTATTCGATATACCAGACGTCCCAAAGTCCTCAAAACCTGTTCTATCCGTATTCCACAACCAATTCGAGCACATCTTCAAACAAGTCCGGGGCTAAAGACAAATAGAATTCCAACTAATTGTAGATATTTTTAGACCAAAGTTACTGAAAAATAATCGAAATTCACATAAATTATACTCTTATTTGAATTTTACACCAATTTTATGGCCGAAAGAAATTGAACTCAAGTTTATGTAAATTCTAGTGATTTAGGAGAAGTTGTAATCAATTTATACAGAGTTTGGTCGCATTGTTCACAAAATGAATGACAAGTTTATTCCGATTGACTCCTGAGTTGAGCATTAATTTTAATTTAATTATAAAATAAGTTTTAATTTGTTTTTAATATTTATTGAGTAAAAGACGTATTAATCAGGAAATGAGTTAAACGTAGAGCTAATGTGTGTTATATAATATGCGACACAATATTTGCAAACGATTTTCATTAATATTTTTGTTTCATTACATTTGGAGACAAAACGGTGTATATTATTGTAAAACTAATTGTAAAATAAGTATTTTTCCATAATTTGCTCACAACTAGTGATTTGTTGAATCATTAATTAATTTTTCTCATCATTTTGTTTATCATTTTCTAAAAAATCAAATTTCATTTAAATTAACGATTATTTAAGTATTGTATTCTTTAAGCGCTTTAAATAAATGAGTAAATCATTCGAATTATATTCAATTAATGTATTTATTTTCAGTCTTTTTTCAAATGCCTTTTGATTATAGCTTTGAATTTATATTTTGAGCCATTATTTTGTTGACATTTTGGACCACTTCCTGAGCACAGCCCCAGAATAGAGTAACGCCTGACCCTCCGTGACCGTAGTTGTGGACGATATGCAGTTTTTGGCCCAAATTCTGGATGACTTCACTCTCTAGTCTGACTTCCTCGCGCCCGGGTCTCAGTCCCACCCATTCTTTTAATATTTGAGCTGATCTAAGACTAGGGAATAGTTGACAACAGCCGTCCATAATATTCTTGCTATCTTTGGGGTCGACTTCCAAATTCCAGTCGTCATAGTTCTTAGTTCCGCCCAAAACTACAGAATCACTGTTCGGAATAATATAGTGATCTGCGGTCATAACTGTATGTTTGATCCACGGCGCAGACACACGATATACCTGACCTCGAATTGGTTTCACTTTGGGATCGTCTACAAGTTTGGAAGATTCAACACCCGTGCAATTAATGACAATATCGTATCGACCCATCAGTTCCTCTATTTTATTGACTCTCTTTTGTATAACAGTCCCGCCCTTTAGGGTCAGAATATTTTCATAATTGAGTTCACTTTTATTGATGAGAGTATTCTTACTTTTGATTTGAATAAATCTAAGAAAAAGGGCAGCATTTTAGCCGATTCTGCGAAATAAGTGGTCAGAAACCACCCACTCTTCCATTTATCGCCAAAGAGTCTCAATTCCTTTGCAGTCATATTCCTATAACTAACCAATTCTTCGGCGGCAACTGGTTTTCGGTTGTCCTCATTCTCAGCAAACAGGGTATACACAGATATTAAACCGATTCCAAGTTTTCCGGCGTTTGGGGACATAAAGAATTGGTTTAAATATCGAACCGTTTCGGAGACCCATCGCTCCACTCTCTCAGGATTGGTCTTTCCCGACAAATAGGCGAATATAAGTCCTCCGCTGCCATCACTTGTCGTATTTGGAGTAAACTTCTCTGATATCAGAGTTATATCAATGTTGGGAATCGAGTCAATAAGAGCTAATGCCGAAGAGGTTCCAATTATTCCGCCGCCGATGACAGCGATCTTAACTTTTTTCGACGACATTTTCAATGCTCTCAAAGTGTTTCAATTGAATGTCGATTAGTTTTGTATAAATTCTTCGATAAGTTTAGTTTATATTAATTTTCTGATAATAAGTGAGTTATAAAAGCCGTGAAACAAATCAATTGAACGACTATTCAATGCTTTTCAATGGCTTTGAATTCTGTTTAATATTTGTTTTCAATTCAATTGACTTATCTTTCATTTATCTATACGTTTGTCGGATCCGTAATATAACTTAAATTGAAAATATTTGTAAATAATGGAAAACTAACAAGGACAATTAATTCGTGCAAATATCAGTGCACTGATCATATCATGATATAGTTCCAGATTTTTTTATTGGGGTTAATTCAATATAGGCCTTTTACCATGGGCAATTCTATTTCAATTTTAGTTACGATCAGTGGCATCATAAGATTAGCATGCTAACTATTCTCACATTTTTTTAAAAATTAAGATCATTTAAAATGATTTCTTTTACTAATGGTTCAGATTTTCCATTAGAATAGAGAAACTGTCAGAAAGTTTAAAAGTGAATACATTTTTGCCATTAATTGCCATTTGATGTGTGTTTTCATGCATTGAGTCACACATTGAGTCAGAGGTTATTCAATACGTGTTTGAGTTGAGTCACATCTGGGCTCACATTTGGACTCACATTGATTTTTACATTAATTTGAAAGAGCGGTAAAAGAGTTGACCAATGAATGCGATGAATGCGTTCCTCAAAACAGACGATCTCTTGTGAAAAGCCATATTCAGAGGTCAAACCTATTGATTGCGTTTTACATATTTGACTGCATTTAGGACAGAGTCTGAAAGACATTACTTTTCACAACTCTTTAGTCAATCATTAAATCAGTTCTGAGTTTCACAACTGAGTTAACCCTTAATTATCAGAGAAATGGCTTCAGATTTGGCCCAAGAATTTCAGAATAAGTTTCTTATTGAAAGACAAATCTCCAGAAAGTTTCCGAAAAGACCGGCTCTTCTCACAGTGGGTGAAGACATCCAACTGTTGGCCAATCATTTTCTACTGAAGATCGGCCAAAAGAAGGCCTATCATTACGACCTCGAAATCGAAAGAGCGATGAAATCCAAGAAAACCGACACAAATGTTGTCGACAAAGAAGACGAAGAAATAGATTTGGCGGAGAAGAAGAAAACTAATTACTCGCGAAAGTCCGCCACAAGACTTAACCGCAAAATATTCAGACAAATGATTGAATTCTATTCTCACAACAAAAGACCCGATTCTGGAAACGATCCGATTTTCAAAGACATTATTCCCGTATACGACGGACAGAAGAATATGTTTACCTCTAAAGTACTGAACGGAACCGAAAACAAAAAATCAGTTCGTCTTAGAGTTGATTTGAATGACGAGGGAAGGGATGCGACCTTTTATGTGAACATCAAACTCACCGAAACTAACGCAGACATCGATTTGGATATTCTTAACCTCTACCACAGAGGAGTCACCTGCGATGATGAGGTCGTGAAGAAAAGCGTTCTCTTCATTAATACACTTCTCAGACATTACTCGACAATGAACTGCATCCCAATCGGTCAGTCCATATATGATCCGAACGATTTGGGCCAACAATTGGGCAAATATTTGCGAATGTCTTATGGCTTCTATAGTTCGGTCCGCAATTTGATGGCCGGACCCACTCTGAACATAGACCGGTCGGCCGCCGCCTTCTATCCCCCGATCGATATCAAAGACTTAATCGGGTTTATAATTGGAGTCAATTTGAGTGGAATTCCAATCGATAGTCTCACAGACACTCAAAGACGACAAATAAAGAAAGAGTTGACAGGACTTCAGGTCGAGGCCCGACATATCCAATACGCCAATAATAGTCATCGAAAATATCGGATTTTGGGGATAACCCGGTATAACACTTATAACACTATTATAACACTCTTTTAATACTAAATCATTAATTTGTTATAAAATATGAAATGTTAGGGAATCGGCAAAAGAGACGGTTTTTGAGTGGACAGAGAGAGACAAACCGATAAACATCTCAATTGTGGATTACTTTGAGAAGAAGTATAAAATTACTTTGAAGTACCCGAATATGCCGTGTCTTGAAGTGGGAAACCCCTCTAATGTCGTGAAACTGCCGCTCGAGTTATGTCGTTTGGTTTCACACCAAAGACTGCGCCGTTTAATGACTAATGAGGAGAAGTCTCTGATGACGAGCCGTTGTGGTCAACAGAAGCCCAAAGACAGGCTCGAGAGTTGTCAGAATTATGTGATCCGTCAGTTCCGTGTGGGAGAAGTGGCCGACAAAAACAGACCATTGACTTCAGAGTTCGATATTATAGTCAACCGAAACCTTCTGAAAGTGGACGCGAAAAGAATTGATGCGCCGAACCTTAGCTATGGTTCTAAAGACAACGGATCAAAGTCTGTGACTCCCATAGATGGGGAGTGGGATATGAATAGGAACAGGGCCAAATTTTTGAGGCCTCAGAGGTAACCCTTTTAAACAGAAAGCAATTGATTGAAATTTTTGATTATTTAGTTTAGAGAATTGGATTGTAATCAATATGTCGTTCATTAGTAACGATGTCTTCACTGACACTGAAATCAATGAGTTTTGTAGACAACTCAGAGATCAGGCCATCGAAATGGGAATGAGTGCCTCCCTTCCCGTTAAAACCGTCCGTTTGTCTAATTTTATTCCTAAAACGACTTTCAAAGGATTCAAAACCAAAATCGATTCGTTTCCAAAAAAGCCAAAAATGATTTTATTCATAACACCC
>JAQGBD010000445.1:0-30532 GCA_034698165.1 Punctoribates punctum | reverse complement strand
CACACATACTGCTTGTCCATAGATGTTATGATAAAAAATTTCAGTTCGAGGGGCGGGGTAGGGGCAGAGCAAAAAAGTCTACTCTTCCCGACCAAATCGAGGGGGAGGGGTCCCGTCGACAAAAAATTTAAGGGGATATTTTGGCTATACCCCCCTTTGGGAATCACTGGTTCCTTTTATTTAGTATATTGTCTCAAATGACTGGCTATTAATTAACTTTTTTTCACTGAATATCAATTAATCGAATAAAATGTCATAAAATACATAAATCCGTTGGAATTGAGTTTTATATAAAAAGATAACTCACCTCTGCTGGAGCTGTACTCACTTATGTATCTCTTAGTGAGGAACCGTACGGTCACCGCTATATATATAAATCGGTAAAAAAATATTTATTACTTTGAAAACTAATAGAATGATATGGAATATAGTATATTTGTCATGCTAATTTCTAATTTCTAAAAATTCTTAGATTATGTTTAAATTGGAATACATTTGTCGTATTACAGAATTAGTTATCCAGTGCAACAAAAATCCAAATTAGTTTCTACATGTTGCATTTTATAGAGCCAGGATCTTTTATGCTCATAATCTGGAAGAAAAATTTGTATTTTTGAATCTTGTCTAGCAAATTCTTTTAGAGCAATTAAAATGTTTTTATTTTTTACTGAAATTGCAATCCTTTTAAAGAGTTTTTTTTAGTGAATTGTCTTAAAGTGATTACATGAGTGACTCACACAATGTTTTGAAGAGGAGTCGAAATAAATTGATTGAAATTATAAAATCAATGGTCCCCTCCTTCCCCTCTTTCCCCTCTTTCCTCACTTTCCCCTCATTGAAGGTCAAAGAGATTGTAAAACTAATGGTCGTTTTTAGAAAAGACTTGGGACGTGTGGTGTACAAGAGGGTGCTAACACTTAGCAAGGTACTTCACACGCACTATTGACCAGTGATTGGAAAACTTGAAAAATATCTTTTAACAGAAAGTCTGCTTTGAAAACATATAATTAGATTTCCATCTGTTTAAGAGAGAAACAGCGCAGACCTGTCTCATTGGTTATACTCCACGGCACAGACTATTATAGACTTTGCGTTCAATTATAATTAGGTGATTGAGTAAAGCCCTAAAGCATTGGACCCGACAAACAATAACTCATCGGAAATGCGATTCTCCTTCAAAACAATACTTCAGTAACTGTTGAGCAACGAAATTGGTTTAACTCATCTAATAAATTATCAAGCAAACTTCGCTTATATGTTATAACTCTCAAAAGGGCAACTAGTTCAATTCTATTTAATGTAAAGCCATTTACAAGAATAAACTGAATTTCATAACTATTGTCCATATTTATGGCTAATCCATAGATAAAATCGATTTTTCAAAGAAAAGACACTAAAATGAATTCACTATTTATTAGATTTTTCAAACATCTTCGATATACACGGATTTCAGAACCATTATTCCCAATGGATGTCATTGTCATTGTCTGTCAGCATCTCAGGGGGTGTCCTATTATTCTTTCCATTGGATGAGAACAGAAAAATACAAAATTGAGCTCAAATTCAGGAGAAAATAAATATTTTTTTTTAGAATTTATTTAAACATTTTTGTGTCATTCAAAGCATGGCATAACTCGTTTTAAGCCAAAAAAGATGTGATTTAAGCGAAAACATATATCTAAGGCAGGTATCTCCAAGAGTGTATAACCCCCCTGAGGCGAGAAATTAGCGAAATAAGCCCCCCTGAAATTTTGGCTGAGAGGACCCTCTTCTTTTTTGGCTTTTTCGGTAGTTTAGCCGAATTAAGGCTAAATTGGCCGCCCTTCACCCTTCTTTATATGCCCCTAAATTTTGGTCCGAAAAAAGCCTAGACTCCCCTTGTATTGAATAAGTTTGGCGATGACTATTATTATGTCTAACATGAAATGTTTTATTTTCCATACATTTTTATGCAATAATTTCCAGAAAAGGGTTACCAGACCTGAGATTAGATCAAATTACATAATTACAAGAAGATGATGAAAAATCAACAAGAATAAAAAGAATTTTTGTCTGTAGAACCTATATGATCTATATAAAATATATAATATAATCTATATGATCATCAGTTTTTGATTTTTGCCATTACTTGATATAAAATGAGAGGACTCTAATGTATGGCACATCTGTGAACACTTGTAATCAGAATATTATGGAATCCGAATATTAAATTAAATTCTCAACACTTGGTTCGAGTTAAGTCTCTTTTATTTGATAAAAATCATAATATAAGAGACAATACTAGGGATGTGGAAGAGATGGTCCAATGTTGGACCTCCCCATAGGCTCGAAATTTTGGGATTTGACCCCAGCTCTTAGACTGTCGAAGAAAGAGTCGAAGAACATTTTTTGGCTAATTTTTGCTAAATTAGGCCATTTTAACCACAATTAAAAGGAATTAAAGACAATTCGAACTAAACTAAGCCTAAATAAACCGGATTTAACCCGTATTTAGCCGAATGGCCGTATGGCTGGACAATACATTAAACAAATACCCATTTTCTACAATCAATAAAATTTAAACCTATTTAAAAAAAACTTAGAATAGAATCATTGACTTCAGGGAAGAGGGGGTAACAAATTTAATAGTGATCTATAAATATACGTATATAAAATTGATCCAATTGTTTGAAATGAGTAAACCTGGAAATCTACTAAAGTAGATAAAAGATTTGAATTTTGATTTGTTTTGTTAAAATATGACCTATCATTTTTGAAATATTGCTTTCATAAAGACTGAAGTTTATGAAAATATGTTGACAAGATCATTATTTCTCACATTAAACTTAACATATTTTTAAAAACTTAAATATTATGAAAATTTTCAGAAATTATTTTAAAATAACGATTTTTGTGCCGTTTATCAGATGTTTAACAGAATTGAGTTCAGAAGAGAGGAATTCAGAATATATTCATCTCTTGGTTAAGTCATAAAAAGATTGGGTTATTGGGACACAACTATAACGGATTCAAAAATAAAAGTAATCCGATTCAATGAAATGTGCATGGTGAAATTGGGTTAAAAGTTATCACTCACCAGATTTGCCGGATTGAGATGAGCCGAGAACAGCGATTTTCAAGCTTTGATTTCGAAACGTTGTGTTGAAAACCATTTTTTAAAATTAAAATTGAATTTCATTTGACGGATAAGACTCCAATCAATTGATCAAAAATTTTTATTTCTTTGTCTTTCAAACGATTTCAACAAAAGAAGAGAGAATTAAATCCCTTGAGAAGAGTGGCGCGAATCAGATATAAGGGATTCGCACTTTTAAATCATCCAAACCTATAATTATTGCGTTTATTATGATTTGAAGCACTAAAGAAAAGGACTGCAGTTATATAGTATTAGAGGCTCTGAGTTTACAGTTTGCAGTTTACAGGTTTGTCCAATGAATATATGCTTTTTGGAGAACTGGTCATAATCTCAGGCATAACATGAGTGATATAACGGCATAAACGAGAACAGAGCACCAGACAGATCACTAAATACTGGAATTCAACGGCGCCGACAACTCTCAAACCAATATTGCGAGGACTGGACTAAACATTCTAATAAGTGATTGAAATCTATATTTTGGGGAAACGTTTAAATTTTGATTCATGAATAAGGAATGAAATTCTCATAAATGATAAGCTCTTTAAGCACATCCTAATTGAAGTAAGCAATTAATGAAATCACATCCAATTATCACTTAATTAAAATACAAAATATTTTTTAAGAACCAATTAATTAATAATTATATTGAATTAAAACGAATGCTCTTTAAAACAGTCAAAAGATTATAAATAATATTTAACTTAAATGTTATCAAAATTGAATAAAAAAAAATTCTAATTTATTTTAAAAATTATCAGAGAATGCATTACAAGTAATTTCCAATAAAGCGTTTCCAAAGATTAGGGATTCAAAGATTTCAAAGGGATTCTGCTTTTGTCCACAAAAAAAACAGCGTTACTCTCATCCATTTATTTCTCTCAAAATGGAAAATATCTTTTGACTGATGTACTGCTCTAATTGGAGTACTTGTCGTAAGTTGACTAGATAATTTTTTTGTGCTCATCGCTACTCTAGGAATTCCTTGTATTTTTTAAAGACATTTTATTAAAAGAAACTTTTTACTGATTTTAGGACTAAACCTCATCACAAGACATCTTATGGTAAAAGGAGGTCTTAGAGCCACTCAAAAGAAATAACCACTAAGATTATAGAATTCGGAAAACCATGGTCAAATTGCTAACCTTAAATTTTGTCTTATTTTTTAATTTTATTGAATAAATTTTAAATATATTTGATTTTATAAAAATATTTATTAATATATTCCAAGTATTGATTCACATATTCTTTCTTAAGTAATAAAATAGATAATAAAATTTATTTAAGCACTAAAAAACGAGCTTGCTCAATTTTTCAAATTAAAATAGCGCTATTTGGAACAAATTAATGAAAAAACATATTTTGTGGAAAATGACCTAGTCTTTGCCTAGTCTTTGCCCAGTCTGTGCTTAGTCTTTGATCGAGTGTTTGTTTATTTTAGTAAATGTTTTACCAAAATTAGGTATTTCGAAGACAATCCATCAATAGGTGAGTCAGGATATAAGCAATGGACAGATGGGAAGTTGGGGTCACTTTTCTTATTTATTATCTCAAAAGTTTGTATTTGTTTACTCAAATTTATTAAACTTTGTGAACCAAAAGATATTCGCAGCGATTGTAGAGATATTTATCGTAAGAGTCATTCATATCTATCATCTTTTAGGAAATACCTTTTCGGAGATCAAAATATCAATTTTCCAATTAATGAAGGAAAACATCTTTTATCGGATATCAATTGAATTTTCAAAGTGCCAAACAAATTAATGCAGGATATTTTAGGGGAGAGAGAGAGAGAGAGAGAGAGAGCGGCATAGTATTAGCTCAGTTCACAATAAAGTTCACTGAGACAAGTAATGCCAAGAGATTATTCGACTCAAAATTCAATGATTAATTGATGTGTTTTACAAATGCCGGGCTCTCTCGCCTCTCTCGCAAAGGTTTTATGAAAATTTGTTGAACTAATGGCACAAACGTTACCTAATATTTGACAATTGAATGTATTTCCCATTTATTTAAACATAAATTCCTGTTAAAAATGTTAAACCGAAGAGGAATCAAATGTCGCACACGTTTGGGATAAGCGGATCTGAGCTCTTCCTCTTGTTCAGTCTACTATTTAACCAGCTCATATTGTTCTGTTACATAAACTATAATTAATTAGCTGTAAGAAGTTTTCATTTTTTTTCGATTATAAATCTAATCTTAATTTCTTAGTGATTCGTAAATCTTTTTAACTGTTTATAAAATGTTTAATACAACTGATGTGATGTCAAACCTATAAAATAACAACAAATTAGAGCAGAAAAGTAAAAATATTCCCGAAAGCCAACATTCGGCAGTTGAAAGCGACTGTGGCCAGTGGCCAACAGTCACCCTGTTGTGTTTTCTAACAAAAAAAGATGATTTTAGCCGACCGATTTTAGCATGACAAATTTAAATTAAAATTAGACTTATATTCAATGGGAGTTAATATGAGGATTTCAAACCAAATCTAGAGAAGGCATTTCTTCCGATTTATTTTAAAGTCTATCAAATAAGACAATCCATTCCCAAATCTGGAGACAATTATGTTAATCACCTCTTGATTTGTATGCAAACACAAGTAGTTTGTTCAGAACTTGTGTTTTTTTAGCAGTGATGCCCAAAGAGGGGTAGAGCCAAAATACCGGTTGAAATTTTTTTGTAGGCGATACCCTCGATTTGGTCCGGAAAAGTAGTCTTTTTTTGCTCTGTCCCTACCCCTACCCCTACCCCGAGCCGAATTTTTCACTACATTTACGAATGTAGTATATAGATTCGGTCACTACCCTCTTGTAAATACCAGGTTAAAAAGTTTATCTGATTATTGCGGTTATATAAAATGGTGAATTTGAGAATAGTTGGAACACAACTTGCAAACTGATCCAAACCATTGATTTCTACTTTTAATAGTTTGATTGAAAAACTGATTGGTTCCCGACTTTCGGTTAATAAATTTGAAATGATTTTGAAGAAAATGATTTATTAAATAAACATTTATTGTATTTATTGTATAAAATCGATTCATTCAGTAATTCACTGAAAAATACTAAAATAAATTCAGAATCGAAGCGAAAGTGAAAAAATAGAGAATAATAACAATAAGAGATATAATATGCAAAGTATTGTAATTTAAATGCAATCAAAGCTCTTATATAATAATCATAAATAAAATAATTATAAAACGAATTATATTTCGATAAATACTGTAAATACAAATATAGAGCCATTTTTTAATTGATAACATTTAAGGCACAGAATGGCACGAAATTCAATTAAAACTCAATTAATTTCATTAAATAGAAGACAGTATTGGAATTTCATCGCTCAGTCAATACTGTTATTCAAATTATGACAATATTTTGATTATTAAATATATTTACACTTCTATTGAAAAGTAACTCAAAAATGGTTTCTATAAAAATCAGATTAAATATAAATGAGTTCTCATAAGAATTGACAAAAATATTGTTATCAATAATTGGTTCCATCAAAGGATTTGACACTTTTTCTTATTCTTCTGTGTCTTAATGGGTCGGATGGGCGGCCGTTCCGATTGTTGGAATTTCCTATTAGAACAAAACGGCAATTAGTATTGCGTGGGATAAGAGGGGGGAAAGGGTGAGACCTGACGAGTCTAACGGTTTCATGAAAGGCTACGTCAACATTCATTCTCAACTTTGCACTGCACTCCAGGTATGGAATCTTCAACTGTTGGCCCAATTGCTGCACTTCTGACTGCGATATCTGTTTGCAAATGATTTTCGGTTAATCGATAGCAACAAACAACTGAAAGGACTGACCACTCGCTGGTGCTCTAAATCGCATTTGTTGGCCACTAACATCATTGGAAACTCATCCCGGTCTTTGACGCGAAGAATTTGTTTATGGAATTTGAATATCTCTTCGAAACTGTTTCTGTCGGTGAGAGAGAAGACTAAAAGGAATCCCTCTCCGGACCGCATGTATTGTTCCCTCATTGCACTGCAATTATATCATTTGATTAATCAAAGGAAACAATGACCACAATAGAGAACAGACCTGAACTCTTCCTGACCGGCCGTATCCAAGACTAAAGATTTTGAATAAATGTTTTTTAGAAACTAATCAAATAGAGTTGAGCTAAATTGAGCTAGCTCAGTCTGCTCATTATTCCTCGTTATATACACTTATTATGCATTTCTCGTGTAATTAATTTGATTCAAGAGATGTATAAAAGAATATATTGTAAAGAGAAAGGGATACTGACTGTCGAGTCGGGCGACCACATCGTCGATAACACACTGTTTGGTATACGAGTCCTCTATAGTCGGGTCGTAATCAGTCACGAAATACGACTAAATTTTTAAATTATTAAATGTTTTACTCAAATGAAAGCCTTTTTGTGAGAATTGATTGCTTTAAATAATAATTAGTTTGAAATGGATTTCAGTTAATTTGAAAGCAAATAAAAAAGTGATTAAATACTTGAATGAATTGAATGGTGAGCGCAGACTTTCCAACGCCTCCCCCGCCCACTACCACCAACTGTAACACAATTTGATGTCAAATAAACAAACTTTGATTCTAATGAAGACTCACTTTATATGTTTGACTGAAGTTCTGGTTTTCGTTATTTCGGGACATTTTCATCAATGGTTTGATTTGGTTTCCAATTATTTAATTGAATTTTGAGATAATAAACAATTAATTGATTGAAGATTAGGAGTGATTTGAAATGGATTTTGAGAAACTGTGAGATCAAAGACTTATATTAAAGCACTTCCAATGAAATGATCCGACAATTTATAAATTCTTAAAAATTTTCAATTATTTGATCACAAATTGAGTTTAATTTTTAGATACAAAACGATAAACAAAACGCTTAGAAATCTCTTTAAAACAAATGATTATTAATTCAATATTTTGTTTAATTATTTGAATATCATTTTTGTCACTTTAAATGCTTAAACGATTTAATCGATTATGAGATCAGAAATTAATTATTGACTCAAAAAACAATTAATAATAAAATTTAACTAAAATTAATACAAAAATCATTTGACAATAGATTATCTGTTTTGTGAAGTAGAGGTGTTCGCCGTCTCAACACTTTCAATGTCCTGACAAAAGGCAAAGACCCTGAATATTATACTGAATATTATATCTTTTCAATCCTATGATTCTTATCGATCGAAAGCTTAGTTTCTTGAAATTTAATAATTCTCACCTAATATATGAGTAATTTCTTCTAAATTATCAAATTCAATAAATTGTGAGTTGACCATGTACATTGTACGAGTTCACATTTATAGCTTACACATACAATGACATTCACCGTCTATGAGCAACAATTAAACCAGGCATTATTCTCATAATCATAGCAACTCAAAAGTTGTCCCGACTGTGCTTGATGACTCATCATCAATGATGAGTTTGGCTCAGGCTATATCTAGAGAAGAATCAAGGTAATCCCTGGTGAATCACAGTCAGGTCGATCCAACTTTTGCTTAGATATGAAAATTTATCTGATTTTAAACTCTGGATTTGATGTATTAGTTTTAAAAGTAAATAAAATACTATTTATTTGGTTTATATTGAGCTCAAACCGCAATCACTTTTGATTGCCTTTTCTCTGACATTGAATTAAATAAAGATTTTATAAAATGTGTCATTCGTTCAATAGATTTGAGATCCGCTCAATTCTCGTCACTCTATTGTTATTATATCTTAACTTTTAGATTGGAATTTAGATGAGAACCGATTTAAGAAAGAGCTTACATTTTGATTGGTTTGTTAGCAGAAGAGAAGACACATTTTCCAAAGTACCATAACTTGGAGGATCTTGGTTTTAATGCTTTTTTTCTCTATTTAAAACCACTCAAAATTCAATATTAATTTGAGATCTCTTCCATCCCTTTCAATATTAAACATTAATATAAAAATTATTAAACATATTTATTTAGTACAGAACTTTCAGCTCATAAAAGCCTACTTCAGTTCCTTCTTTCACATAACTAAACAAGAGATAAATTAATCTTTCGAATCAGCCTCCAAAATTGAGCAAGTATCAAACGTAATATAATTAACCAATAAATATATACCCAATTTTAACAACAATTTTGGATAATTTTATTTTTTTACAAAAGTTTACACCAATTTTCGATTAGATTACAATAAAGTTGAGGGTATTTACCAAATATTGTTACATAAATATATGACATAAAAACAATTTCAAAAATAATTTTCACAATTTATTTAATTCCGACTAATTTAACAACAAATTCAAAATACAATAAATCAGTGAATAGACCTTCGATTCAATGAGTTTTAAAATTCATTTGATTTAAATAAATTTTATGTGTTCTTCAAATCCAATACTAATTATTTATATATATTTTTAAGAAAGTTATTTAAAATTGATGCAAAAAATTGGGTTTAATATATCTATATGAACTAGGAAATTAATTTGAATTTCAACAAGATATAAGAAGTACACTGTAGTTGAGGACCGAATATTCCTAATTTTATCGGTTATACAGAATTGTATTCAATATATAGACTACAATACAAACTCAATATTTATTTGAAACACAAATAATAAATGCCTTAAATTTTCTGATTTTAATTAAATTTTTATAAATATCGAAATTTTCCGAAAGTTTTCTTTAAATTCAATCATTGAATATGCGATATAATCGCTAACTATTTGAATGTCTAAGTTTAAAATCAGTGAAGTGATGCCTTTAAGAATTTTTTTTACAAAATATTCTTAGAGGCGGAGCCCCTTCAGCCTCACATATTAGAAACCTAGTTCATTTATTTGTTTGTATTTTGAGCGAATCAGTTATGTAAATAAATTCAAGTGTGAAGAAATTTAAAGCTATTTAAATGATTGAACAATTTTCGGATGTTTTGGGGAGAGTGAGGCATTTGACCAAGCTCAAATTGTTAAGGATCAACCTCATTCTGTTAAGAGGTAAACAACTCATGATTACCACACTGTGAAAGTTATTTAGTTTTTGGCATAAGTGGCCTTTTTATAACAAGCCAGGTGCTAAATTTCTCTCCAAAAGCTTAGGCTATATTTCAATTTGAAAGAGCATTTTGGTTGAGTCCTCTCTTTGTTTATTTCCTATTAAGGGATGGCTTCAAATCATGGCTTTATTGTATAACTAAGTCTTAGTGCTCTTTCTATACTCTATTCCCTATCGATTGAATTCCTTTTCATAAATTTAAAAATATATGACTAGTAATTGATTACCAAAAAGGATGAGCCTGTTCAATTGATGAAATAATTCATTAGGATTTAAAGCGATTATCAAATTAGTAATAAATAAAAGGATTATTTTAAGCCAACACTGAAGATATAAACACTAATTAAGTGAATTGATATTCATTTTCATTAAGGATTATCTGAACACTGCATAGAGTGGAGGGGAGGGGTTCGCTCTATTTGCTGAATCTTATCTCATTGAATTTCATTTTACTGAATCTCAAGCGGCTGAATTGAGCCAACTTATTTGAGCATGTTCACACCAACAGCATATTATAAACCAGACTTCTTCAAAGGGGGAACTAATTTTGATTCTTTGCCTGAGAAATGAGATAATCATTGAATTTTGAATATAATTATTTTGTTTTATTCCCCTCTCATATCATATCATAGAAGTTTTGTTCTAGTTTTCCATATAATTGGGGTAATTAAAAAATGGCCGGCAATTCATCGACTCCCGGGATTCCCGAGAATCTGATTTCGGGGGTTAGTTTGTATGTGACTTCTCTGAAGTGATCCCATATATCCTACAACTGTTATGGTATTTATATTTCAACGGTTAATAAAATCTATTTTTAAAATAATTTGAAACTTAAACAAAACTTAAACTCAATACTAAATACCAATTCAGTGGCAATAGTTAGATGAGTTGATCAGTAAATAAAGAGAGTAATTGCTATTAGTTGAGTAAAGCAGAAGATAAATCTGCTAGATAATTAAGAAAATTTCAAAAATATTCTGATAAAATTGTGTATTTAGTATTGAAAGTGTTTTATACCGATATTTAAATAATTGTTTGCATTCATTTCAATGGAATGAATTGTAAAGTCAGAGGAAAACAAGGAATAGGACTCAACTTTTGTCTCTTAAGTCTCAACAAATGCCTCACATCTCCAAAAATAGTCTATTTTTTCATTAAATTTAACAGATTATAGACATTTTTTGAGATAATCTATGCCTGGAATCTTTGAGTTATAGGTGGATTGAGCTTGGCATATTATCACTGTTTATGCCTGTTTTCATAATTATATGAAAGTCTATTATCTTTTGGTAATATTTGAGATAATATTTCAAATGCTTAACAAAATCGCTTATTTTTAGTGCCATTTAGATCTCATATGGTATACGACTCTTCATATACCTGTCCTCCAGTTTTATATAGAATTGAAACGAATTCTTTAATATTTTATTTTTTTTAAAAAAGAAAATAAGCGACGAATGAAATAATTCTTTTCTTCATAACATTTGGAGTGCCTTCGCTTGAGTTAGCCTTCAATAAAATTGACATTTGTTAAAAAGACCACCACTTTCTCCGACATTGTTGTTTGACCGAAATATGTTCTAGTTCCAACATAGATTACATTACATTTTGGTTGGTTTTGTTGTATCAGCTTTTTATTTATTTTTTATCGAATTAATCTCTTGAGATGTCAACTGAGAGGCCAACACTTAAATGTCGAGTCGACTAAAAATATGAAAAAGAATAGGACTGATGAGATAAATCTGAATCTATCATGCTCATTCATGTTCATTGTATAGTCTTCCTGCATGTCATCCATCATTATTCTCCCAAAAAAGTAGTGGACTCTCAAGAAAAGAGCATTTTATGTTCATTTCGGTCATTTCAATGACAGACTTTAATTAAAGACAAAAAATTATTGATATTAAGTTACCAACTTTTGAAACCCTGTTCTTTTATAATGTGATCATGGTAGAAATTGTAAAATTAACTACAATGTCATGGATTTTGGCACCGATTGGAAGTTTTTTCTCTTTGATATTGTAGCAAGGTTTGAGCGGATATATCCGGCAAATCTATTTCTTTGTGTTCGACAAATGGGACGGAAGACATTCTTCGGCTGACAACCCTTACCGACTGACCCGACCTACCCGTCGGCACTAAATGGCACTTATATTGATCTCAAACATTTCCGTTGACAAGTTTGCTGGTTTTGTTCAAACAGGTGCCGATTGTAGTCTCCCTCTCCATCCTTTCACTCCTTAATTGAAGAGATTGTCTTTGGCCTGAATTACAAACAATCACTTTATGGAAAGCTTTCCGGAAATTTTCCGATAAAAACGCGTATCTGAGCACAGAATAGAGAACAGAATTATTAATTTGATTTAAGCGAAAGTTTTGTGACTTACAAAATTGGATTAACACAACTGTTCATATATGCTGTTCACAAAAGAAAATACAAAAAGAAAATATTAGAGAAAATAATTTAGAAATGATTTGCAGATAATTTTGTTTTTATGGAATCACTCCTCAAAATCGATCACCACTTCAGTGCTCTTTCAAGCAGGGATCGGCAACCCCTCCCTGTCGATTTAGCTATTTTTTCTGACCTTCTATCGCCATGGGGCTAATTTTTCTGTGATCAGGGAACCAAAATGAGGGTTTCGAATTTTTTTACACCCCTACTTTTGACCAAGAATCGAAACATTGAAATAGAAATCGGGAAGAGTTTTTGCCCCCTCCTAAATTGACGGAAATCTTTAGGTAATATTTTTGGCCGCTGATCACGGAAAAATTATCCCCTTTGCGATAGGAGGTCGGTAACATAGCTAAACGGATAGTGGGGGAGGGGGTTAGCCGATTCCTGCTTTCAATATAAAGCAAATACAATACAAAAGATTGTATTAATAATTATCTCAAACATCGATTATATGAACGTATGTTTGGAATAACACAAAAAGATGTTTTGTGTCTAAATGTGTGGTATCGGCACTCAATATGATGACTCGATTTTATAGACATACCTAAAATGTGTGCTGCGATTTGTATGACAAGCCTTTTAGTATCGATTTCATATCGACCGAAACTCTTGAGCACCAGAACCACTTGTATTGGACACCAACAACAGGCGAATATAATGACGACCACAACCACCATTCGAGTGACTCTTTTCTTAGAGCGAACACTTTCGGCGCTCATATGTCCGCCGGGAACGGCTCCCAACCAAAGACGTTTCAACATAAGTACGTATAATATAAGAATAATCGAAATCGGGATCACATAAGCCGAGAGAAAAAAACATATTTGATATAAGGAATGGTTGTATTCATCGATCGCGAAAAGACAAACGGAATCGTCATTATATGAAATCACTTTATGCCCTATCAGTGCTGGAATACAGGCCAGGATTATTGTAATCCAGGTCAGGAATATAGCCCAATACGCGTTCTTCTCGGTTCGGATTGACATCGACTCTATTGGATGTGCGACAGCCAGGTATCTGTCCAAAGACATCAGCACTAACTGCCAATCAAATAATCAATTTTAATTTACTCATTTGTGATATCAAATGTTTGCTCAAAATAACCGATAATAAAAATTTAGACCACTTTTATCTTCAACTTTCAAAAAGTTGACTGTTAATAAATTTCAGCAAGCACAATGTTTAAAATATGGACATACTGTGTAAATGCTGGCGTAGGCACAGACCACAATCAGGTACTGAACTATTTTGCACCAAACATTACCGAAAGGCCAAAAGGAAAAGGCGTAGTCCCAGGCCGTGAACGGAACACAGAATACAATGAAGAGGAGATCAGCGATGGCCAAGTTTATTATCAGTAGATTTGTTGTCGAACGCATCTGAGGATTACAGGCGACCACAATAACTACCAGAGCGTTCCCAAATAGTCCCACGATTACGATTATACCAAATAGAATGGGCACCAAAATACTCAAAAGTGTGGCCAACCCGTCGAGATCCGCTAAATTAGCCGATATTTCACTTATATTACACGTTTGTCTCTCATTTGCGCTCAAAGTTTCACTATTATTACAGATGATTGAAACGGCTTCAGTAGTTGTTAGAAAGGGGACCTCTTCCAAGAGTTGAGTCATTTCTTCCTTATTCGCAATTATTAATATTTATTATTATACCCTTTGAAATAAAATTTATTAAAGTAATTGAAAATTTGAGACAAAAAAAAATTAATTGAGAGAATTGCATAGTTTTTGCATAAATTTTATGTTTAAAATTTGGTTCGTTTCAAGTCTTATAAGATATGTAGAAAATTGAATAAATTTTAGTCATTTGTTATAACATTTGATTAGAATAAATGAGAGACTATATTACGATAATAATGTTGTGCTCTTTGTTTCCAAGTTTTGTAAATAGAAACAGATTTCTAATATTTTGTTTTATTCCTTTTACTTCTTATTAATATTAAATCTAATTTGTGTTCATATAAAAACTTATTTCAGTGTAATATAAGAATTACAAGAATAGAAAGTTCTCGATAATAATTTATTTCAAGAATCAAAAGTTAATTAATTTTTCAAAATATTTTCGATTAAGATTAGAGAATTAGTTATATATAAGTTATTGATAGAAATGAATGGGAAGTAATGGTTAGAGATAGAGATAGTGACGAACTTTATTAAACTAGAAAATAGTTGTCTGCAAAAGAAGTTTAATAAAACATATACTAAACATATGTAAAGCAATAAATAAGTTATAAAAATTGATGTTTTATGGCATAAACTGTAAGCAAATTTGACTTTTGGTTCGCATCTAAAATAAGTTGAAAAAGTCATCAGTTGTGGGCCATTAATATTTAAGTTACTCTTTAGTAAATATTAAGTCTATCAAAACCCAGAATGTGTTCACTTAAAATACAGTGTATTATAGGTTCATACTGTGGGCGTCCCTCACATCCGACTCACTCTTCTATTCATTCAAAAACAGATTCTTTAATACTAATAAAAGTATTGACTTTTCTCCGCTCTTTCTTCGCCTTACAATCGATTTACGATTTATTTCATTTGAATGAAAAATCGTTTGACATAAGCCTTAATACACAGAAATTTAATTAAATAAATTGTGAATAAAGATAATTATTTTCTTAGAATATGTTTTTATATGTACTAATCCTCCAATTAAATGACACTATTCTAAAGCATTAATAATACCAAGTCTTCTAAGAGCAGATCTATATATAAATAGACATTACTTTTTCTCCTGGGGGTTAAAAATTATTTTTTAGAATTTTAAAAACATTAGAAATAAGAGAGAATATGTCGGTCTCTTATATCACAATTTAGCTACACTCCGACATCCACTCCGACATCGACTCCGACATCGACTCCGACACCGACTTCGACACAGAACCCGTGGTTATATACAATTGTCTTATTTACTTATTGATTGAGAATCAAGTATTTAATCTCAATTCACAACACATTTAAATGGAGTCAAGAATATTCATCCAATTCTTGTCAATTATTTTGATTCAGATTTCTAGAGTACGTAAAACCACCGGAGAGTGAATGCACTTCCATTTATACGCTCAATACAATTGATTCCACAATTGTTCGATAAATAACCTCAATTTAAAAGAGCATCTAGGGAAACGTGGCAAACACAAACTTAAATTTGCCTTTTAATTGAAATGTTTTTTTTTATGGAAAACTCGATGCAAATCCATTTTTCAATATAATTGCAAAAAAAAAATTCATTTGAATAAATAATTACTGAAAGAATTTATTGTGTGTCTAATTTTTTAAATCAAAACTTTAAGTTTGTACCATGCTGAAACTAATGAAAATAAATGACAAGTAAATTAAGTATTTGAATAAATTATTGATTTTTTATTCATTTGCAAAAAGAGTGACACAAACTCCAGAAAAGAAATTTGTTTTATGTTAAGTCGTGATCAGGAATAAGAGCTCCAATCGATTAAATAGCTTTCGTCTAATATAATAAAAATAGATTAATAAAAGTTTGTTTCGATAATTATTTGCAATATATATGAGTTGAAGGAAGAAATTTAGATCAACAGTCAGTACATTCAAAATAATTAATCCCTCCATAAGTTGTGATACGATTCTATTGATTTACTCAACATGTAATCTAATACGACAATACGACCATGGTAGATTATTACTAGCTAATATTATAATTTAAATGAGCATTCTATTGATTTTGATTAGCTTTTTGGTGAAATGTTTGAATCGAGGGAAAATAGTTTAGATGCGATCATTCTATCCATTAGACGAGTGGTACAATTGAATACTTATTCCGCATTATTTTGTTTATTACGGACTCTGTTTTTATATGCAAAACAAAGATGATCAAGCTAGTAAAATTTTCTTGTAATTGAAGGACTGTCTCAAAGGGAATTCATGTTATGCTAAAAGCTTTTAGGAGTGCTTTTAGTTTTGATCTCTGATTGCATTCTGTATTAAATTTAAAGCTAAAAACGAGTCACTAATTCCGAGTCCTTTTTCGATATTTTGAATATATGTCTGCAAACACTGGTTTTTATGCGATGTCTCAAATCATAAAAGTGTCTTTCTCCTTTTCTCCATTTCACCAATTCTGCTATTATTCGATTCCTTGAAAAAGTGCATTAAGTTCTTTAGGGGAACACAACACTGACTGAACCAACACTTAAAAGCCTTGAGATTTAATGCTGTGCTCTCTTCGGTCATCTATTATGAAGAGATACAATCGTTAAACAAATATTTCTTACAAATAATGAGAAAATTCAAACAAAACTCATATTTGTCGACAAAATTTCAAACTTATAAACAGATTTCGTTATTGTTTGCGTCGTTTGTTAGCATAGATTGTAATAAAGCCTTAAAGCGATATATTTTTCTCAATATTTCTGACAAAAACAAAGGCAAACAAAACGAAAGGTAAACATTAAAAAACAGCCAATCAGTCAATGATATTCACAGTGAAACTATTTTTCCAGGAGAAAAGGGCAGCAGCTTGGTAATCAATTGACATATAGAACTTCATTTAGAACTCATTACAATTCAATTTCGTTTTTCTAATTAATTCTCTAATTAACCCTACTCCAATTGGAAGCCTTGCATTCAAATGGCGTTCAATGGATTATTTTTATTACTTCAAAGAAACTAAATAATGATTGCATTTATTATTTGTACTTGTCAAAACAAATATGGAGAACATATGAAAACAAGTAAATGGAAAAATGATTTCAATAATAGGAATCGGCACAGAATAAATGATTTTATTCTGTGCCATAATATTGATGAATGCATAGAAAAAAGCAATTTATTCTACCATGCTCCATTAATCATTGTATGATTTAATCAATCAACGAAAATCAATACTAAAAATATCAGGATATTAAATAAATCTAAAATTTTCGATTAATTATTACTGGAGTGGATGGAAATGGAAACTTTCGGTTCAAAAATATTTCAAAAATATACATCGAGTGACCCAAACACACAATTTCAACATAAATGTCATTTTTGGAGAGATTTCCCGAAACTCCTCAGAAATTTTGAAATTATTTGTTTTCTGATAACTAATTATTATTTTCAAATCAAATAAAACTGCGATCAATGATATACCAAATGAAATGTTCTCCCATTTTGTTAACAATTATTTTTGGGATTCTTTTACAAATAGAATATAAGATTCGATTAAATCCCAATACTTGATATCGATTTATACATGTTTTTTGGTGAATAAATCAACCAGAAATATTTCTCCCAATAATCTCATACAATGGTCAACAATAAAAATTCCATCAAAAGGTTGACTAAATTTGAACAAATAAATTGCTAGTTGTTTGTCATAAATTATGTTAATAAATAATAAACCATTAATAGAAGTTTATGAGATGTTATTTTAATTGTATCTCATTATCCTTTAATCATATTATTTAAGAAGTGGTCAATAGATGTGTATTCCTTCTGAACGATTACAGAAGAGTAGTTCATTCAATAAACATTCGATCCGAAGCCACACAAGTGGAGAGATATAACTTATAGCCTATTCGCCAATTATCGCCGGAAATTATAATTTTGAAATTTAATAACAAGGAAAAAGAGTTTTCTGAATCTGAATCGCTTGAATCAGACACCTTTAGCACCACTGATATATCAGATCTGTCGATGGAAGTATCTTGCCATTTTACATTTTATTTCAAACTTTAGAATCGAATATATCTTAAATGTCGAGAATATATTTGAATAGAATTATTAGATTATTATTAATAGTAAACAGAATCATAAATATTGTTTATCTTTGATATTATTGATTCATTTTATTTGTTTTGTGCAAATAAATAAAAAAAAGGAATAAACTTGGAACTCATTTCTTGTTCATCGGGTGAAAACTTAAATATTTATTTGAAAATTGTGTTTATTCTGTGCTGAGTTCATGTTTTTATTAGTAACAAAATGAAAATTTTATTTTGTTTTTCTTTCGTTGCAGTAATTCTATAGCTTTGATAATATTGGCGCTCATAAGGGAAATGTCAAAAACTGTTTGACTCTAAATGTTGTCTTAAAAATGATAATCGCTTTGCTTTTCAAAGAGTTCACTGTTTTTTGTCAAAAGTTTGGCTCAAAACTAATGAAAGTTTCGATTAAAATGTTTAAAATCGGTGACAGAATTCGTGAAATGAATTAAAAACAATTGTGTTTTGGCCACAAATTATTCGATAAGTTTGAGGACACGTTTTGACAATTTTTTTTACAAACATTCATCACGTCTTTGACTCAAATGATGCCTTCAATTATAAGAACCGACTTCGAAAAGAATTCAATTTAATTGTTTTCACTTTAATGTTATTCTTTTAAACGTTTAAAACTAAACTATTATTAGTTTTGAGTTAATTCTGTGCTTAAGTCAATCAAGTCTATAGTCAAACAAATATCTATATAATGAAAAGACGTCTCATTTCATGAAAGATGTATTAGTAGTGACAGAAATGAATGAAAATATTTTAAACTTAACAAAAATCTGTGTATTTTCAAAATGATATTTTCAGTTGGCTTTAAGCCGATTAAACTCCAGATATCTAAAGATATATTTCTTTTGAAATTTTGTCTTAAAAGAAATTTTTTTTATTTGTTACATAATTGAACGGAAAATGATTCGAGATATTCGTTGTTGCTGTCTCAATATTTACCAGGATCATATACAAGCTGCGCCTCAGTGACATTCACAGTATAAGTTCTAGTTTTCTGTTGGCACTGATTTATAACACTAAAGAAATCAATTTTTTGATAGAAATCGAAATCCATTTTTCATATCCATTGTGTTTCATAAGAATTCTGTTTTCAAATAATATTCAAAGCTTTGAGTTTTCGATTACTTTATTTCGTAGTCTATATAGCATTTGGAGAATTGAAAGTATGAAAAATGAATTTTATGAAGACTTTACCACAAAATATAAATTACTGACATTTGGAGAAAAAAATCCAAATTTCGTTAACTTGTGATGAATTATATATCGTATATAATGTCTGTGCATTTGAATTGAAAATTTGAAATTTCACTCAACTTCTAAAGTCTTTGCATTTATTGCAAAGACTTAAAAAAAATAAAGAGATATTCTGAGCACAAATTCTGGATTGAAATTCCACTGTTGACTTTAATCAAATGGGTTTCGATCAGGTCGTGCGTTTGCAGGATCACAATTCATTATTTTAGAAGAAGTTAATTTAAATTCGTTGAAAACCCAATAGAAACTGATATATAAGTTGAAACTCTAATAACTAGACTCTAGTTTATGTCAATCAACAACAAAATGATTAAATTGAAAATTTATTTTTTCAAATTCGAAATCATTGAATTGAATTAAACTAAATTGAAATGTCTTTCAACTATTTTCTGAATTTTTTTCAATAAAATAAGTATTAAATCAAATATTTCTGAGCTTTCAATTCACACTTTCTTTAAAACATTATTTTTGATTATATTTGGGATGTATTTAATGTCATTTAAATCAAATAAAAGAAAACGTTTCAACGTTTGAATATTCGGACTGAGTTCGACTGTGATTATATCAATCGGAATAATAGTTGACCATGGTCATCATCATTTCGTCTTTTCTCTTTATTTCATTTCGTGCTATACTTTAATGTTTTCATTGATTATTATGATTACTATTTCGATAAATTCTTTGTCTTAAGCAAAATATTGAGCGAAAATCCATTTTCTGGCCATAATTTGTTTGAAACTTGCAATTTATAAAACACGACATTTGTTTCAAATGGACTGACGTTTTATTTGATTATTGTCTCCATCTTAGGCTCAATCTTTTGGTGGAAACATTTTCTCCGACAGCTTTCCACAAACGGTAAACTAATATAAACTATTATAAACTTGGAGAATATGTTCATCTGATTTACACATTTAACAGTTTTCTTGTAATTAAGGGAACAGTCAGTACGTGATAAGAAACGACAAAAAAATCAATCATTTTCTTATATTTTTATCTTTTCTGTGGATAACAAGTAATTTGTGTCAAAATATTCAACATTTTAGTCAAAGTTTAGAGTCTGGCAAATAATATAATTATTTGGAAGCGTCCATCACTTGTCTAATAAGACGGTAATCATCTGCCGATCCAATAAAGTCTTAATTCAGAAAAGTTTGTCAGACAGAGCCCGGGGCTCATCAACTCATTCAAGTAGTTCTCCAAAGAAGTAACTCTATTACTAATAGACTATTAGTATATTATAAGACTCAATAACTTAAGAATCTCTTGACTTTGGATACATTTTAGTCATTTTCTGCGAAACTTTTTCAAAGCATTATCTCTGATATTGAAGTGAATACAACTCATTAGTCATTCATAACTTAATGTTTTGTTGTTTTATATTTAATAACTTAATGGAAAAAAATATGAATAAGAAAAAAGTCTGAAAATATGAAACACAATAAAAAAAAATAATTCTTCTGTTATTTCATTTGAAATTCTAATTTAGTATTTAATGAATACTTTATACAGTTTTATGAATTATTAAAAGGAGTGAAATAAGTTACGCATAATTTAAATCTTAATGCTTATAAAACTTGAATGACCAAGATTTTCAACCTAATTAACTTATAAATCGAATTCTAAAGACTTGATTAAACTTTTGTTCATTTTTTTCACTCAAAGAATTCGTTTATATTTAAATAGATCTGAATTTTAAATTCCAACAAATTTGTTGATTCAAAATCGGTTTTATGAAGTGGTGCTCAACTGCCTCAGCTCAGGGGAGTGGATTCTACAAAAAAAAATCAGGTGAGGGGACCACAGGGGTATTGCTCGAACCTATTGATTGACAGACCTATTGATTATGTTAAACAAAATTTTCAGAGGGAAGGGATAGGAACAGAACAAAACAAAACAACACTTTTTTCGAAACAAATTCTAGGGGTGGTGTCGTCAAAGTGTTAGATTGGCTATTAACCTGCCTTGGACATTATTGGTTTTATGTGAATTTAATTGTTTTCTGAACTGAAAGCACCCTGACAACTGACATCCATTTAATTAATATATTCGCGAATTTGATGAGAGATTCTAATTACAGACAATAATTAATATCGGCTTTCCTTCAGGCCTTTCATATTTTGTTTCTATATTTATATCTATTTTCATGAACTTTATATATGTAATGGCATTGAATCTAATATAAAATGTATGCAAGTCTTCAATATAGTGACCAATGGTTTCAAACCAATGTATTTAAGTCATCCTATAATTACCCAAATCAATAAGAAAAGCAATTTTTGTCTAACAATTATGGAAAAGGTTTCCAATTATCAAAAGGTGGACCAAAATTGGTTCAATGATGACATAAATGGGCAAATCCTTCCGAACAGATTCTAGCAAATAATGAGCGGTTCATTGAATAAAAACTTTCCTTTTTGTCATCTAAATAATCCTTTAGAGCAAAGACAAGTTTACTAGAACAAATTGTGAGGAAACTAAGCCATTAATTTCTAATGTTAGCTGAGATGAAAGTTTTAGAAAAGAGATAGATCTTCCTAAACTTGGTCACACTTTTTAAATATAGCGTTCGTTTATCAGAATTCTCCTTCACTTGAAATCGTTGGTAAATTAGGGTTCGGCCAAAAGAGGGACATAAGACTATTAGTCAGTGATTCCAATAATTGGGGGCGAAATCCAATTGAATGAGAACGAAAAATTTAATCTATCCTGATGCAAACGATGAAAATGTAGTATTAAAGGGCAACCAATTAACAGAAGATATGAGGTTTGCTTAAAATCTTACTAAACTAAAGATGTTGTGGAGTGCAGTGATATGTTAGCCGTGGCTCAAAGGATTGTCACAAATGTATATAAATATAATTTCTTAAGTAATTAAAAGTAAATGACTGCGGATTACATTCAATTAACGTTTCAACAGATTTTCGTTAATAGTTTATATGACAGCATTTCCAACATTAGAATCAAATTCAAGATTCGTGAGCTTTGTTTCAATTGACCCCAAATGAGATTTCCTGTCATTCGCTCCAAACGATGATATCTCACAAAAGAGATATAGATTTCCCCGACAATTAAGTTTATAAGCTAGCTCATCATTTCCATCCCACTCATTTCCAATCTATACAATAATTGTTCTTAAGTTTTGAGTTTGTTTTATAATTATGTACACAATTGTCAAACACAAAGTTATGAACAATTACTAATTTTAATTGGTCAATTCAATGTTTTAATGAGCTAGCATAAAGTTGGTATTCTCATCAGTGATCATCACAAACAACTCGCATGGCAACAGCCTTGGTATTTTGAAATTAACTCTTATTTGTTTTGAGTAAAGGATTTATTGCCTTAATAATTATTTAAGCCTTTGATTGATATATCAGTTATTCATAAACTCAATAATAAAACTTTCAAAAGATTTCAATTTGTTTTTCGTTTCAAACGAATAAATAATTATTTTTATCTATTTTTCAGTTCTTCATAGAGAAGATCCAAATGTAAGGAATACTTTTGAAAGAAGAACATCAAAGATCACTCTTTCCAACAAACCATTGATTTAATAAGAGTCGGATAAAACCATTAGCGAAGTCAACGTTAATTCATAAAACATCAAACATTTATTCGGCTCTATATTCAGTGCAATCAAATCATGTCATTTGATAATTATATTCAATTGATTTAAAATCCTCTTAATTATAAGCATATGTTGTGCCGATAATCACCACAAGAGAGAGTTATCTTAAATTCTTAATCATTTTAAACCATTATTTTTGTATATAAACCCATTGAGATGTTTGTGGACTCGCCTCACGATTTGATTTGAAGTCATTTATATTAATCATTAGTGGAATATCTCGTTATAGGAGATGAAAAAATATATAACAAATTTTCTATTGAATGACCAAATCTATAAATAAAACCTCTCTTTGAAAATTGATGACAATATAGACCGTGAAAATCACTGAAAATTCTACATATAAAGCGCAAGAGTAAGAAAAAGGTCATTTAAGCAATTTCTTTAATATAGAATCGATACATACTTAAGCACTTAAATAAAGAATATTTATCATTAGGTTTCAGTATTAATTAAATCTTTGTGTTTCAGTAAAGCCAAGGGAAAAGAATAGTAGTGCACAGGTGGAGGAATTGACCTGAACACTTTTAATTAATTAAATGAAATGTTTGATCGATCAACTATTTAACATTTTTGAGGTATTCATTGGCACTCATTTGATGGCCAATGAAATGGAAAGCTATTGGTTTTTATTTGATTCGAAGAAATGGCCACAGATATTATCATTGACCCATTGGCCGAATTGGCATGCTCGTTTTAGAAATAAGATTCAATCTTTCAAATAGGGACACAATTTGCTGTTATATGATTTAACTGTTAACTGGTTGGCTCAGGGAATGCATAAATGCTGAGCCCACTGTTTGCCGGTGTGATTGATCCCCTTATTTAGAGCTAGATCTATTACAATTCAAACAAAAGGATCAATCACACCGGCAGAAAGTCTGTGTCAGCATTTTATCTATGGCCAGTAACCCATTGCCTAAGAATTGCTTTCTGAAATAAATGAACTAGCTTAAGCTGCACTTATTTGTAAATATAAAACACAATTAGAGTTGAATTATATGACAATAATTAGTTGAAATACAAACAAAGCTAACGAATCAAAAGTCGAAGCGATTCTTCATTTGAGCCTTAATTTAATTAACTAATTGAATCTTTTCCTAAAACGAATGCCAGCCCTAAAAGACCAATTGAACAGTTGATTGATCCGGTGGTGCCTTCGCTTCCCTCCTCTTACTGTTTGTGTTGAAATCAAATTCATTTGATTCACATTTTAATCTTAAGCCTTAATTTATTCATTAATTATAAGTTATTAATAACTTATGTTTTGCTAATTAAATCGTTTGAATCTATACTGAATGGGAAACTGAAAAATAATCCGATACTAAATCTGAGCGATTATATGAGCAAACATTCTCTTCTGAAGAGCACTTTTTGGATGAATTATCGAAACAATGATTCGGATGATTTGTTAAAAAGAGAGGAATCGGCTTTTGATTCGCAATTATCTCAGTTTCTATGGTAATAAAGAGATTAAAGCTTTCGACAGGGATTTCAGTCAACAGTTTGCTCGACACTCGAATCAAATGAAAACTGTTTTATTTCAGGGATGGCCAGAAAGTATGGCACAATCACTACCTCTAATTATTTTATTACTTTTATATCTTAAAATTTTAGATCCTTATCAATAGAGACAAATAAAATCCAATCACAATATGATATTTGATCGATAATTACATTAAAATATATAAAACGTGAACTTTTAAATTTCATATAAAAAATGCTGAAAAGTATCATTAATTCTGGAATATCCTTCAAATTCGGTTCACATTATGGTACTCCCCGTGGAGTGGTGCTAAAAAACAAATTTATAGAAACTTGTTACAACAAAATTTTACACATCTTATTGACCAAAGAGAGAAAATTTCCCAAAAATTGATTCGTTCTCTTTGGATGACTTCAATTCCCACCCAATGGACGCCATTTAAAACGACTTATACTCTGATTCTCTGCTGTTTTAGAAAATATTTTTGAATTGAAGTAATTCTCTTCCATTTGTTAGAATCGATAGAAAAATTGTTTCCTGTTCTCAGAACTTCATCTTTTAGCGGATTATTTTTAATGACATAAATTTCAAAATCGGTTCCAATGATAGCCTTTATATCTGTTAATTAATTTTTTAAAAGCCATTCACTAAATAATTTGTAATAATTTAATCTCTATTAGTAATAGTTTAGTACTTTACTAATATCATAAATAGTCTTATTAATTATAACTTATCACAAACTTTGATACAGTATTTCATATAATCAGAAATAAAACTGAACTATAATTAGAATAATTACGGGAATGAGGTATAAAAAGATGAATTTTTTGCTCAACCAAATATTTGACTGTAAATTGAGACTGGTTAAATTTTGAGGACTTTCACTTTGAAAGACTAAACTATTTGCTTAGAACTTCTGAAAAATTAATTCAGTTTAATCTCTAAAATAATTGGTTTTCTAAAAGTATTTGTATAAAAAGGTGAGTCAAGTCTTCATTTCATAATATTAAGGCCTAAGATTTGGTCTGAAGAGGAAAGGACTGCACTTTAGTTATCTCTTGCCTTCTCTCTTACATGAGATACAAATTGTGTGTCATTTTTTAGACTACGAAATGCGTTTCGTATCGACAGAAGAGATACAATACTTGGAGCCATGTTTAGTGTGGGTCACCGACTAATGGAATGGCATATATCAGCCAAATATTGATGGCATATAAACTGATGGTTAACACAAAATAAATGAGAGTTCCTTTTATCGATGTTATACCAGAGATGTTCCCTAAAAACTACTTTCTTGCACTACATTAAAAAGTGACCTAACACTGGTTGAAATGTCTTTGAAACTATTAATTCTATAAATGTGGTCATAATGTGAGGTTTATTTCAAATAAATTAGTGGCACAACAATCAGAAAACAAACAGAATTTCAAAAATAACCAAGTTTATAGGCAAGGTATGGAAGATCCCACAATTATGCCACTCCTTTGCCACATCTTTTACAAAATCCGAATGAAAACTATTCCTTTGAATGAATATTATAAAAATGAAAACTCCATTTAAATTGACGGAAATCTTCAAGTCATTAATTTGGCGCCTGAGCTCGGCAAATTTGTCAGTTCGGTGATCCGAAATCGGGAACATACCCCAGTGTGAAAAACTTTGCTTGGGTATCACTGCCCATTCACATATATTGGGCAGAAATTGTAGATTCCTTTATAAATAAAATTAAAATAAGGAAAATATAAATTACATTTAAATTAATATTAATTGACGTCAAAGCAATCGATTGGTCTTTCGTCTCAAAATAATAGCCGAACCGAAAGAACAAAATAATAGATAAAATTCAAGTTTTCTCAAACAATATCGATCTGACCCTCATTTGAGGCCTATTTTATATGTTATATAATTCGTATTTTATAATTAGTTTTTGGAATTGTTTTGCTGTCGTTTCGTATTATTATAATAAGAAATGTCTTTTCTATTAAATACTAATTCAATAAAAATATCTTTCAGTAATTGAATACCGTTTTTGTTGAAACTTTCAATATTCCGATCAGTTCTTTAGTTTTGTTGATTCGAATTAAATGACATTTTTATGAAAGATTAGTTTCGAGGTAAAAGTTGGCAATAGCTCTGCCCCCGCTTTTTCACCTCCTTATATCTACCACATAAATAAAAAGGAAGAGGGCTTTTGGAACCAACTCAGGAAAGTCTGATTACTTCATATTTCAAGAAATTTAAAGAAAAATCAATTATTTGAATATTATTTCACATGAAATTTGATGAACTTTTTATAAATTATTGATCAAAATAGTACTTTCAGTTCTAACGACTTATTTAGGAAATGAAAGTATCATTTTGAGCTAGGGCTACTAACTATGCATCACCATATCGGCAACTATCGAGTTGTGTCTAATTTATCAAAAGCTTTCCTTAAACTTTTATGAGTAGCTGGAGTTTTGCCCTAGCATATATTCCTTCATTTTAAAAGTAATCTAATGATTGTGAGACTCAATTACTGGTTTACATTTCAATGAAATGTAGGTTTTCTTCGTTTGAATTACTATTTGTAGAAAATGGCCTCAAATCTATCGGATCTCAAAGACTATACTTATTTAGAGATATCGATAAATATCCCCAAAGATAGTCAACAGAAGACTGGCTTTCAATTGGAGTGCTGTTAAACTCGATAGAAACTTCTTTTTCAGCCTTTCCCTCGACACAATTCCTTATTCCTATCCATTTTGGTGGTATAGAACATGGGTCAGGTTGACATTTGAAGCATCAATTTATTTTTCTTTTTAATGGTAAACCGATTGGTCCAAGTTAAAAATTGGAGTCAGCAGTTTCTGATATAGCCATAGTTAACTGAAATGGCTAATTATTATACATAAAATTGACCAAACTTGAAAACTATTAACGTTTTGAATTTTATTTCTTCAGAATTTGATTTAGCATGCTCCAATTAGTCAAAGTTAGTTGTTCTTTAATGAGAAACCTAAACTACATAAGAAAGCAACTTTTGGCTTCGATTTATTCGAACAAATTACCGATTTCTGTGTTATGCCATCGATTTTTTGATAGCCTTTTCAAAAATATGTAAACTTATGGCTTATTTTTGGAAAAATATATTTATGACTATATTTTGTCAAAAGTATCCCATTTTTCAAATTTTAGACAAAAATTGGCAAAAAATAGCAATCGAGTGAACTTAATGGTCTAAAACCCAACGAGATTTGTATAATTCATCCATGCTAATATTTGTTATTAGATCAAAAAGATATAGAAATGAATAAGCGAAGACAAACGCTGAAAGTTAATTTCACCAGGTTAATATATTTGTATTGATGATAGCATTGATAACATTGAGTTATCTTTTATCAAGTAAGTATAAACTTGCATTACTGTCATTTAATTGAATATATGGTCGTTTCATAGCTACAGTTCACCGAATGGCATATCTTTTGAGTACTTTAGTAAAGCTTTCAGTGATGTCCAACACATCGAAACAGACACACAAAGCAATACTCGTTTCCCCCAAAGAGACAGAACCACAACCAGAATAAAAAGCGTTTATCGGCAAAACAGGGATTCTTTTTATCTAATTTTATTGACATTTTGTATTTAATCAGAGACATTGACTCTGAGGCTAAAGAAATTTGAATTCTGTTTGAAGTTTGTAATAAAAATTGAAATTAAATGGATCTCTGATTCGTATATCAAAGGTCGGAATACTTACTAACAAACGAATAACGAATGCATTGAATAAAACGATTGCTTTATGTGTTTATTCAGATGAATGAATACTTGTGAAGACAAAGAGAAGCCAAAAAAGCAATTATTGTTTTCTTCGCACAAATATATCAAAATATTGTTAACTGAGAGGCAATAATATTAAGCATTCCTCCAATAGATCAACAAATAAAAGAGATTCATATTCTTATGGATCAACTTATTTCTGTCTTCACACAGAAGGGGAGGAATTTTTCTGGAAACGCAACACCATTTGATAACTCATTTGGGACCGACACACCATTTCTGGACAAATTGTGTACTGAATTGAAGAATTTGTTCCAAAGAACTACATTTCATATAATATTTATAAAAGCTTTTAACGAATTACAACATATATTACCGATTAATGCGAAGATATATAAGACGATGAAATTAGGGAAAAGACTTCTTATATCTTATTATTTGATTCTCTTTTACAGTTTGCCGACGATTACAGGGCTTTACAAGAGTTGAAAACTTAGTTTACGGCACAAGAATATGATTCACAATACTCTATATTATATCTGAGCAATACATTTAAAGGCAACGCATATTCGTTACGCAATTGCAGTCCGCTTTTGGGAAGGGCTTACATATTATCGGTATTACAATATTCCCGAACCCATATTCTTTACGCCACCTCTCGTGAGTGGGCTTCAAATTGGCAGGGTACTTCTTACACTTTATACAAAGCTGAAGAGGGCTTCAAAGTCGTGCGATCAACTATCGTCCCTTTCCAACAAAATTGAAGAATATTCAAGATCAATTTAGCACAAAATGCGGAATATGGTTGCTTTTTGTTGTATTTTCAACAGAGATGAGATTGGCCCTCGCTGACAGTGGGATAGGGGGTGGATTTTCACAGAATTTTGGACAAAATCCTAGGGGGTGGGATAGAGGGTTGGTTTTTTACCAGTGAAAAATAGCCGTTTTCCGGCTAAATTCGGTTTAAAATGTCCTAAATTCAGCTTTCCGGCCAAATTACCCAACTTTTCCGAAATAATCGGGGGGTCTAGGGGGTATTTCCAAAGTTTTTCGCCGGCAGGGGGTTATGGGCTACCCCCTCCCTCCACACACAAAATCTCATCTCTGATTTTCAATTTAAAATTTGAACTCAAAGCCCAAATCTATTCGATATAATGTTCATATATGTTGTTGAATATACAGTAGAAAGAAACTATATTGTAGAAAGGTTAGTTATTTATAGATTTATAGATTCACCTTGCAGTTTTTGAGATGAAGCGTAAAACAAGATGACAGACTGGTATTCAAACCTATCCTTTAAATTGAAAAAAATCAGTTCGTCGTTGAGTTATAATACTATATAACTTATAGCTTATTATATGAGAAATTCTCAGCGAAATGATATCGACTGTCGATTGAATTCAAAGCCTTTCTCCTTCTCTGAGCCCAAGGCTTAAAGGCTGACGAAATCCCATATAATTCGAGGGACAATGTCTTGAAATGAGCTCAAATCCAAACGAATTCTATTTCAGAATTGTCTTCAGAAATGAAAAAACTGAGAAAACAAAGAAAAGGTAATAAAATTGGGAATTTGATCTCAAACCACATTCGATACACTCAACTGAATTATATTTTAAGAAATTTGGTCAACAAATCAAATATCTCAACATTTTCAGCATTACTCAGATTCAAGTGAATCACTAGAATTACTTCTAAAACATATTTCCATACATTTATTAATTATTTAATTTCAATGTTTTAATAATAATTTTTATTTTTAACTCAATTTTAAATATATTTCTATTATAATTACTATTTGTAATATTTTGAATAAATTTTGTACCGGGTGATTTTTAATTACTTGTTTGAGCATTCACAGTTTACATCAGGCTTACCCAAGCTTTTTTTCTCAGGGGGTATTAGGGGGGTGTCCTAAGCTTTTTTTCAAAAAAAATTTCAGGGGGGGTCTAGGGGAGGGTGCATTTTGCACCTAAAAACCCAATTTTTCGCCTCCGGCGGCCATTTTGTCGGCTTCGC
>JAQGBD010000444.1:0-30558 GCA_034698165.1 Punctoribates punctum | reverse complement strand
ACACACACACACACACACACACACACACACACACACACACATTTATTGATGAGATTAGCTCCTATTGACATAAGCAATGTATTTTTTAGAAGTATGAGCAAACAACAATTTTCAATTAGATATTGTTTTTGGAAATATCTCAATTATATGAGAAATGTATTGAATTTAAATGAAATCATTTCAAATAAACCTAAAAATATGGATTAGAATATTATTATAGACTAAAAGAAATGTATTTTGTAATCAAATAATGTTAACCATGGTCAATTCTAAACAAAATATGTTTTGCATTCCTAATAAATTACTAACATATGAAATATGGATTATAAATAAGACCCATTCTTTAACCAGTGATGCCCAAAGGTGGGGTATACCTCAAATACTAGTATTTTTGTTGGAAGGTACCCCTCGATTTGGTTCCAAAAGATGGCATATTTGCTGTGACTCTACCCCCTCTTGTGCTAAAATTTTTAAAACATTTTTACCTCTATGGATAAGCACTTGGTCTGTCCAGGTTTTGAAATCTGAAATACATTCCCTCTGAGGAAATTTATTTTGGTACACCACTGACCGAAGCTGTTGGGCATCACTGCTCTTTAACTAGTTCTCAAGCTATTCATTTCTGTTATAAATTATATTAAATATATACAAGATAATTCTTCAATTTTAGGCATTTGTATACATACGTAGGGATAGGTATATTATGTTAGAAATAATGTTTAAATCAGACTTCACCCAGCTCATCGACCTCAGGGAGGGTATTAGAGAGGAGCCTAAGCATTTTGTCCACCCAAAACTCAGGAGGGCGTATAGGGGATGATGGATGGGGGTATAAATTGAACCTCCAATGTTTTTTGCAATGTTAAGGATTTATGTTGGTAAATTTTTGATCTAACGGAAGGTTTCCCGATCTATACCCTCCCCCTCACCGATGCCTGGTTTAAGTCAATAAACTTGAATGCAATCAATTGATAGACAAAATGAAATTATTATGAACTGAATTAAATGTACAAAAATTATTATCATAGTCTCTTTGAAATATTAACCTTTTGTGATAAATTATCTTGATTAAAATTTGTTTAATCTTAAACTGTTAAACTGTTAAACCTGTTAAACTAATGTGCCAGGAGAAATAACAGACAATTAAGGAATGGCTGAATTGAATACTATTGTTATGAAAATTATTTCTCAATTTGAAAGCCTTGGAATGAATCGGGAAAAGAATCTTAAAAGAGATACCGATTGAGAAAAGAATACTCTAAAGAGTTATCATTTGATTAAACTTCAATTGATTTGATCGAAGACTTGTTTGCGTCAATATATTCACTGATTTTGAAGTTTTATGCAATTAATGACAATTCGTTTCACTGCAATCAGTCGTTAAAAACAATGATTTGAAAGGATAGCCACAGAACTAACTTCTCTTATATTAATAACTCTTAAGTTTTTGATTATCAAACAAAAAGTAAATATCATTTCTCAGGAGTGCTTTACTTATTTGATTTATTTTGAGACTCAATCTATGAAATTCTGATTATGAGAAAGTCGTGAGTCCTGGGAAATCAGTCTTATTTTCATCAAAGTAATTTACCTGTTTTAATTTGACCAAGTTTATTTTAAAAGTTTATTGTTTGGTTTACTAATAATGTATAAATTGTTTTGGATTTTAATTTTTATGACAAATATCTCATTGGATATCGAATTAAGATCGAATCAATTCATTGAATTGAAAACACAAAACAGTATTCATTTGAATCGCAAAAATCAAATTGATTTGGAAAACAATAGAATGTTATGTGAGTTGAATGTTATTCAGTTTTTTTGTGTAAAAATTGGATTAAAACGCTTTAAATTATGTTTTGTAAGAATTTAAAATTAGAAGAAAAAAGTATATAACGGAAAATGTTTAATACTTTACAAAGATTTGGTCGCTTTTTAATTAATATTATTGATTGATTCAAAGCTAAATCTTTTATCAAATAGTATTCCATTTTTTGAAGAATAGATTTATTTGATGTAAGGAATGCCTGAAATCAATAATAATTTATTCTTGTTATTTAAGAACCCGCTTCCAAGTGGTTTATTTATGCAGACATTTGCCTTGAAAATCAAGCTATGCTTCAACTGAAAGCCATAACTTTCAAGGATTATCTAAAAAGAATTCTCACTTCTAAAGCATATATTAAAATTAGCTAGTTAACTCACAACAAATTCACTTTTCTTTGATTTCTATAAATTTCAGTTTTCAGTCAGTCAGTTTTCACTAGTTCCAATATTTAAAATTGTCTGATTTTTGGTAAAATTGCTCTCAATTAATGGACGGAATGGGAGTCATAATCGATATACTTTTCAATTTGTAAAGTTTTATACAAAAAGAAGAATAGATTTCGAGCATCAAAGCGACGGTTTGTTTGATTTATTAATAGTTCTCACAATATATCAAATATAACCCAATATCTCTATATTAATGTTAAATTCTTTTAAATTATGTTATGTTATGTTATTATCTCATTTAATTTACTAAAAGAATATATGGCTATTTGGAAATATTCAATAGCAAGGATAATTACTACCAATGACCTTTAAAACAAAAGTTATCCTGAAATAGAAAATTAAAATGAAATTCTTTCAGGGGGTATATAATATATATATATTTATTTATCCATTTATTTATATATCTCGGAGAGAGAGAGAGAGAGAGAGAGAGAGAGAGAGAGAGAGAGAGAGAGAATTTTTACAACAAAAATATCATTCCTTTAAATATCTCTAAAACCACAGGATTTCAAATTTTTTCACAAAATTAAGGAATTGACTAAAACTGCTTTCAATCAATGCTTTTAATTTTCATAGCAGGGATATCGAAGGTCAGTTAAGGGAAAGGTATAATCTTTTTTAGGTATTCGGAACCCCTCACAAGTTTAACAGTTTGTATATGTTTTCAAATTGAGGTAAACTTTTAAACTACAGAAACTGTATTTCTTTATATTTCAGTTTTCTTTTTTCGACTCATAAAAAGTGTCACTTATTTGAAGAATTTTTATACGAATATTTCATAATTTTAGGGTTTTGGGCATGGTAACCCATCTAATCATACCTAGGTTATTCTTATCAAAAACAAAGATTATGGTAAGATTTTTAGTAAAATTCAAACATAAATTAGAAAACAGTTTATATACTTCTGCTTAAAGATAATAATCTTTTTTGAGTTAATAAATGATTGAGAAAGTCATGACTCATGAACTTAACCTCAAAGTTAAGAGAAATCAATTGAAGTATTTTAAAATAAGCTACTAATAGATACCAATAGATCTTACTTATATGGTCTCTAATTTCTTATATCACATAATATAATAAATTTAATCCAATAATTAAACGAACTCTTAATTTGATTTATTTCTCACTTTAATTAATTGTATATAAATTTTTCTAAGGTTTGAAATTCATGAGCAGAAGAGCCGGAGAACGGAATATGACAAATATGTGCCATAAAAATGATATCAAACATTGCAATCAAATGGATGTAAAATCAGAGGAAACCAATAACTTATCGAAATTCTTGTTAAAAGTGATTACATTTTTGTTGCTCAAAGTGTTGGTCAAACACACCATAACTTCCAGATTGAAACTAATATTCAACAAATCGCTATACTCTGTGATCACAATTGTGACCAAAACACTGACCATAACACTTTGCAAAGCAGTCATTAGAAGAGCGTTATATCCTGTGATACGAACAGCTGTCAAGACTTGTCTCATCCTATCTTTCAAAGGGGTATTCAAACCTGTCTTCAGTCCTGTAGTGAAATTAATCAAAGATTCCATAATTAATATTCAACTCATTCAGTATTTGACTAAAAAGATACTAATTTTATGCATCAAAATAATTATCAAAACAGCAGTCATTGAATTCCTAATCATAGTATTCCAGACCACTTACAGCGCCTATACTTTCCATTTCATTCTATTCAGAGTTTCCGTTATTTTGACGCTTAAAGTGTTTGTCAAAGAGTTAGTCAATCATTTGACCAAAAATAAAAGCAATCAATTGGATAAACAGGCAAAGAAGTGTATCAAGATCAACTCAAATAAAAAGATCTATGTTTATGTTATTAGAAAAATGACGACAAAATTGCTCAAAATTCCAATTATCCATTTCATTTTGTGAACATTTAATCTTGGAATTTAAAGAAGAGAAATACTTTGTTCTCTAAAAGAGTACAATCAGAAGAAGAGACTCGAATGTCCTTTCAATCAAATAAACATTTGATTAATTGACTCAATTCAAAGAAATTAATGAATTGGTTACACACATGAAGTGATGGAAACATTTAGCATTACAGTCATCAAATGGAATTATCCTGGTCATCATTTGGAAGTGGATACTACTTGACAGTTCCAGTAATGTATCCTTTTATTCGGATAAATATAAACTTATTTTGTATTGGATTTAAGTTTTATTTTAATTCAAAAGATATCACTTCTAATACATTGAACTGATTTTTGTATTCTATGATAAGAGTAATACAATTGCTGTAAATTAGCGAAACAGACATCATTTGAATGATAATAAACATATGTTTAATGAATACTAATTATGATTCACTAATTGTTTATCTTCTGATCAAAACTATAAATTATACGAAAATGTGAAATAACTACCGATTCGTATGAATACTATTTCTAATGATTAGTTGAATCAGATTTAATGAGCGGAACCGTTGGGTATATAATATCTACGGATTCACACGTTTTATGTCTTTACGACTTCTTTTTTATTACATAAATAAATTTTTTGTCACAACAAAAGTCAATTCAGTAAAACTTCTTTTTCCCCAATTTTTCTTTATTTCAATTAAATAAGTTTTAGTGACAAATGAATAGTCAATTGAAATTGTCCCATTTGACATATGAACATGCTACTATTTCATTTGCTTTCATATTAATTCATCAATTTTGGCTTTAATATCAAAAATCAAATTTTATAGAATTCCTTAGAGGACACAGAATTCAATATTATATTATTTTTAATCTGTCAAATGAATGACAAATATAATCTGGGTATATCTCAATAATAACATCTCTGCAAATACTTCTTTTGTTTGCTCATCTCTGGGGTCGGTTTCGAGTGGTTTTTGCTTTTTATTGGAATATATTATAATAAAATCAAAAATTTATTTTTATTGAATTATATGAATGAATCACTTCTAATGAAGTAATAACTTATTGTGTTTTCCTTTGTTAGTCGTCCTCTTGTGAGGCATCAAATAGTGTTTCTGCTGAAAAGGGGGTTAAATTAGTGAGATTCCGGTGCTGTCAGTTTGATGAGCTCTAATGTACACTCCCTCTGTGTTGTAATCAAAAGCCCTCCTCAATGGCAAAAACAGGAGAAAAGCAGACACTCCACCAGTTTTGCAAACCAGATGTAGCGGAAAGTAGGCATACGCTTGAGAGGATCACCACATTATCTCTTGTGTGTAGTGTTGGCCACCAGAGCGCCAGAGAATACTCGTAGAGAGTCATAGATTGGATGAAAGTTAAAATTATGTCACAACTACTGGAGCTCTAAAATAGATGACTTTATTTTTAGAGTTTATATAATCCTCTTTGAGTGCCATTACAGCAAACGAAGAGAGCCTTTGATTGCCTTTCAGTGCCTTTCAGTTCTCTTAACTTAAACTTCTATTAAAAAGTTTTGTATAACTAGTGGTGGCCTTACATTGCCTTACATTAAGTCTTGTATTCCGCCTCTCATACCATTGATAGCCTCTTAACCCCATTTTACTCAATTTCATCGAAAATGTTTCGCCATTTAATGCTTTTATTGGTTTTGATGGTTGTGGTCAGGACGGGACTGGCCATCCATTGTTGGCAGTGCAACTCTTACCACGAGAAGGAATGTGCTACCCTTCCTTCCGGTCCTCAGGATATTACCAAATTGGAGAGCAGTTTAAGTAAATTTTATGTCGACTGCGATAAGAAGAACGACTCGTTTTCGGGCAGATATCAGTTGTGCCGAAAACAAGAGCAAGAGATCGACCAAACCGTTCGCATTATAAGGAGCTGTGGTTTCGAGGAGTCGGGCAAAGACTGCTATAAGACTGCAAACCCTCCGGTGAAGACATTTGTCTGTGAGTGCAGAGAAGACGGATGTAATCACAGCCCAGCACTTTCTCTCAACCAATTTTTAAGCCTATTTTCCCTTTTGTTAACCTTTTTTATTAGTTTTGTTTGTTTTCGCCAATAATTCTCACATTTACTTGAATTTTATGTAAAATAACTCCGAATATTAGAAGAGATACTCCTTTTGGGTTTGAATTTAGTTTTCAAAAGATCTGTTCCTCAAAGAGTTGCATAATTTCGAGTTAAAAGTTATGTTAATTTGATATTTAAGGCAAACATTCTCTCAAATACCAAAATCGGCTCAAATTTCTTGCATTTAGTTATTATTTAAAAAAAATAACTTTTGATTGAATAGATTTATTAGAATTTTTGTATTATAAGTTGTATTGAATTTTAGAGAATATTGTTATTAAAAATGTATTTTATTTGCGAAAAATATTGTAAAGAAAGACATATTTGAAAAAAAATAAAGTAAAAACTGGCAAACGAGGGGATGACCTTCACTCTCATGTCTGTTCCAAACCATTTTATTAATAAAATTCTGAAAAATGGGACAAAACAACAAACGCTTTGAACAAACTTTAATCGAAAATTCTTGGGATAAATATTTAATTCATTTTAAGATAAGATATCTGTAAATAAATCCAATATTTGTCGATAAACCGTCCAAATAGTGACGGCTTTGGACTGTCGCTCGACTTTCATCAAGAATTAGAAGACATCCGAAGAACAAAACTTTTTGTTCATTTCATTTATCGCTCTCTTAATGAATGTTAAATGAAATTGAATTTTGTTTTTGATATCACTTTTAGGTTAAAACAGAGATAAGAAAATTGTCGTAACTTTTTATTAATGAATTAAATTACAGTTGAATTTAATGAAATTATCATTTGATATAATCTAAAGTTCATTTAATGGCACTTTAGGTGAAGGACGGCTTCAATTTGTCGCTCAGAATATTAATACAAACCTTAAAATATATTTAACTTAAATATAAATTTAAAAAATTAAGTATTTTTCGAAATATAAACAGATTTTAAACAAAAAAATAGGAAAATATCGAAAAATAAAATTAAATATTTTAAATAAAATGAATACAATTATTTGGTCGGAGTGGGGACTGACCCCAAACAATACTATAGTGTTTTTACTCATCAAAATCGACGAGCAATGGATTTAAAATCAATACTTTTGGAGAATAATGTCAGAGGAATGTTGGGTTGAAATTCAATTAAATGGTTTCGTTTGAATTAAAAACAATTTGAATATAAGTCAAACTCGGAATTAATGACTCGTTTTATATTAATGAGTGTTTTCACGCGTTTTTGATATGAGATTAAACATTGAATTAATCGATCGATTCCTCAAATCGAGAGAAAGACTAGATTTCAACTGATTTGAAATGAGAAGGAATTCCATAACGTTTTTCAATTTTTGTCAATTCTTATTGTAATTCAATTTTCGTTTCACGTGTTGTGAACCCGAAGCGGATGAATAAAACGGCAAAGGAGTGGACGTATCAGTATTTTGATGACTAATACTACCGAACTTAGAGACAGAGTGAGACCGGTTGGGGGGTTCTTTGAATCGGGGCGGAGTCTTCGTCAAACTCGGACTCAACGAAAAGCGACTCAACTTTGGAAAAGAGAAAAATTACAAAATGAGTAAAAAGTGGTGAAAAAGTACCTCTTTTTCCAGATTCGCCAAATGATTGGTCGATAGTTCCTTTCTATCGATGAGGTCTTCGGCGTGTTTCTGAGCCAAACGAAGTTTAAGAGAATCGTTGGGCTGATTGTTGACATCGCCGTTGGTTTGTGCGAAAGAGTCGGTGCCATTGAAGCTCTCGGCCTCATTCATTAGAGACTGCAATCCCTGAACTTTTCTCTGGAGTTCAATATTTTTAAGTTCGAGTGCAGCCAATCCCTGAGTGATAATCTTTGCCTCGTCTAAAATCACGTCATTCTTTCCGGAGGTGTCGAAAGTTTTAGTCGTTTTCCTTTGAATGTCATCTAAAGTAGTCTTTAAAACTGATTTCTCTTTTTCTATCAGAGAATAACTTCTTTCCAAACGTTTTCTCTCGTTTTCCAATTTAGTGACTCTTTCTCTGAGCGATTGGTTATCTTTTTTCAGATATGAGACATCGTTTTCTCTGTCAGTAATAGCACTACACGAAGAACTCAGTTGTCTCTCAAACTCCCGGCGCTCGCTCTCATTCAATGACATTTGAGCCATAAGTTGTTTATTGCGTTGCGAAAGGTTTCCATTCAATTCTCTCAATTGTGATAACGATTTACTATTTTAGGGTTAAATTATTTTAACCAAACATTTAGAGAGAGGGAGGGTAGAGAGGGGGAGAGCATACCTGCAAGAGTCGAAAGATTCCTTTAACGAGTTCTTCTCCTCTCTTAACGTTTCTAACTTTTTCTTCAAGTCTTGTATTTCTGAGTCTTTAGATTTAATTTTGTTTTCGAGCGAAGAACTACTGATTTTATAATTATTGAGCTCTCGTTTGATGTCGAGCCGAGACTTTTCAACTTCCATGAGAGTAGACCTCAATTCGTTGCAGTCATCCATTATTGAAGTTCGGGAGCCCTCGAATTCTTTGCAATTCTTTTCCATGTCTTTAATCAATTTATTGAGTCTCTCGATCTCTGACTGTCTCTCTCGTAACGAATCGGTTATCGTTTCAATCATTTGTGTCTTTTCTTTCTTTTCTTTCGATTCATTTTCTAATAATTGTTTCAGTTTTTCGATTTCATTATTAAGTGAATCGATTTGAAACTCAAGTGAATAACATTTTTCGTTTGCCTTAACTAAAGACGTTTTGATGATTTCCTTCTCGTTCTCGACTGCAATCAAATTGTTTTTTGTTTGTGTCAATTGACTCAACGTTTTCTCCCGTTTTGATGTCATTTCAGACAAATTATTAGTCATTTCTTCCAATTCTTTCGACAATTGCGATATCTTTTCATTTAAGTCGGTTTCGATTTGATTTTTCTCAGTTTCCAAATCATTTATCATTAGGTCCTTCTCTTTAATAGTGGTTTCCATTTCGTGTCTTTCCTTTTCAGCCATAGTCTTAATTCGATGCAATTCTTCGTCGGTTTCTTTTAGCTTTTGGATCAAAGAATTGATATCATTCACAGACTTCTTATCCGAAACAGTCTTTTCGTGAGTCAATCGATTGATTTGTTCTTTGAATTGTTGTTCCTTTTGAGTGATTTCTTGTCTCAAACCATTGATTTCACTGATTCTCGATTTTTCTAAATCCGACCAATTCTTCTGAAGTCTTTCGATCTCTCTTTGGTTGTCAGTGAGAGAGGAGGTAAGAGATCTGATTGTTTCCATACTTTCATATTTGGCCTTTTGCTCGAAGTCTAGCGATTGTCTCAGTCTTTGGTTATCACTCGAAAGTGTTTCGCATTTGTTGTCCAAACTCTGATTCTTCTCATTTGCCAACAAAAGCGAAGACTTTGACGATTCGTATTCTAATTCCAAAGAATTTAATTTAGTCTTAAGTGAATTGATTTCCTTTTGTCCCAAATCTCTATTGACTGTCATTTCAAGCAATTTATTATTCAATTCATTTGATTGTGAAATGAATTCATTTGTTTTGGTCTTCAGATCAGATTCGCATTTATTTAACTCCTTTTGAAGTTTATTCAAATCGGAGTCCTTTTCTTTGACAACGGATTGTAAATCAGTGACCGTTTGCTTCAATTGGACCAACTCTTGAGTGGATTGTCTCAACTTGAGATTCAAGTCATCAATTTCTTGTTGTGTCTTCTTTTGGTAGTTTATGTTATCAGCGGTCAGTCTATCGATGGTTTGTTGAAAACTGGTTTCCTTCGCTCTGAAGTCTTGTCGCATATCTTCCAAAATATTTTCATATTTTCTAATAATTGAGTCCTTTTCTGATCGCATAAAAGAAACCAATTCTTGTTTGGCTGAAGACAATCGACTCAATTGGAGCTCAAATAACTCGATTTTGTCTGCCGTCGGCTCCGAATCAGTGGATTCATTGAAACCGGAAGTGTCGTGACCTTTGACTTCATCGCTGTTGGCGGCCATCACTACAATCAGAAGCGAATATTAATCACAAATCAATTGTTTTTCATTCAATTCAATCAAATCTTTGGAGAAATTATTTTCACTTCATTTTAGTTTTGTTTTCAAAGCATTACATAAGAAAGCGCTCAAAAACACAACAAATCATTTGCAAGCAATACATGTGTTGGGGCCCAATGGGGCCCAATGTGGGGCCAACACATTCTCCTCTGTCTTTGCTTTCTCTCAACAAATGAACTGAATTTCAAAGCACCACAAATAAGATGATCATAGATTTGAACTTATTATCTTGGTAAAAATATTCAATTTTAGTTTCACCATGCTTTTATTTTATTATTTAAATCTATAAATAATATTGATTTGAAAATCGGTATATTAATGGCTAACAGAGGTCACCACACGCTATGAAACACAATAATATTATTGGAAAGATTGGCCAGATTTGCCCATGCCAAGTTATCTCAATCTAAACTTATTTTAATTTTAATTTGATGATAAATAATAAGTTATAAATAACATTAAAAATTTTATAAATAGGAAATGAATTTTGATTACCACTAACATAATTGGGAGGTTTGCCTTGATACTTCAAAGTTATTCTCTTGAGAGCCACCAATTTTAAGTTTCTTTGGTTAAGAACTCAATTTCATAGCGATTCATACATTTCTGTAGATACAGATGTATGTGAAATAGAATCTGTAGATAAATATGTCTAAATCAGACGTAATCAAAGAGGGAGGTATAGTTCATATCCCCTTTCAGCGAAAAATTTTGGAAATACCCCAGAGCGGCAACTTTTCCGGTAATTTTGGGGAAAGTTCGGTAATTTGGTCGAAAAACTGAATTTAGGTCGATTTAAACCGAGTTAGGCCGGAAAACGGTCGTCTTTTCACTGGTGAAAAACCACCCCCTATCGGCGAGGAGCTTGATGACCTCTGGTCTAAATCTACAGAAATTTTCTAAAGGGGAGTAATTCAGGTTTTACTACAGTCAGTATTATTAATCCATTTGACCAGGGTAACTTTGCTGTTGTAAAGCACAACTTGTATGACAACAGTAACTGATTCTTCAAATTTTATTTAATTTGTATTTTACAGAGTTTTTGTAACACCCAAAGGGATTGACACAAAGCGAAGGGTGTTTTGTCAAAAATTTTTGAGTATTTGGCAAAAAAGGATCCAAAAGTCTCACATCGTTTTCATTTATTCCCAAATTCTTTTCCGCAAAAAGTTAGTCATTTTGAGTGAATTGGTTGCAAATCAAAAGGGCTTTTGGCCTATTCTGTGGACATTAATCACTACTCAACCCTTCTATGATCACTGATTGGGAGAGGAATTCAATGGAAAAACTAACTTGCTTACAATTTTCGCACATTTCAAAACTTCGAGAACTGAATTAACCTATTATCAGAGCTCATTAAGGGGAAGGCCCGTTCCTGTCATCGATAATTTCCAAAATTTTTTGGAAAATGCTCCCATGGAAAAACTACTTTAACTAAATATAGTACTGACGATGCTTTGCAATGAAAAATTGAGCATATCATCATGATATTTGTAATGTTGAACTTCCAAAAAAATGAGGTGGGTATTCTCACTTTTTATAGAGAGGGTTTTTGAGAGATAGCCTATTGGTTAGTAATTAAATGATTGGATATTTTGTTGAACAAAAAGTTTGTTCGATAAGAATATGCGATTAAATTATTTGATGAATTGTGAGACCCATTGTGAGTGTGAGTGCGCACACCTCTGAGGCTCAGTCAGTCTACTCGAGTGAAACATTGAATTCAAGTTTGAGTTAAGGCTAACCTCAAAATCTTAGGTTAAGCTGAGCTCAACTCTCAACCCATGCATTAGTTTCAAACATCACTCGACTCTTCTCATGTCTGAAAGTATCGGCATTTCTGCCAAAAGCAAAGAATTTTACACTCATTTTCAGAAACGACAACAATTCGTTGATTCACTGATTTTCTCAAATATTTTGAACTTAATTTTGATTTGTTTTTAATTGTTTGCAAAAGTTTTGTGACTTTCTTTATCTGATGTCAATTGTGTCTCAAAATTATAAGAAAATCGAAAATTGAGTCCAAATTTCTAACAAAAGTGAAGTTATGTTAAATATGTTTTCAATTAGTATTTCGTTCAAAGCGTTTGATTCGGATTTCATTTGTAAGCAATTTGTTGGGACTTCAAAGTTGTCTCAACTAATCAAAAGCCAAATCTTCTGCTAATAACTGAATTTCGAGACTAAACTCAAATATCCAGACATTTGGTGTTTGAAATACTTTTGAACTGAGTTTCAATAATTTGTTAATAATTATTATTATTGGAAACATATTCTATATTTGATGTCAATTATAATCAAATTCTTATCAATAATTGTATTTCTTTTGTTTTATGGGATTTATTGGTATTAAACCGAAGCTATTGTTTGAAAATTTAAAACAAAAAACTTATTATTGACTTTCGATAAGTGATATATAATAGAAATGACAATTAATCTGATCCTTTGGATAAATGTGTTATTGTTTTTGTGATATTCCTTTATTTTGTTGAGAATGTGATAATTTTATACTCAATTGTCTTAATGTCTCTTCATTTGTGAGAAACTAAAATCTCAAGCATTAAAACTTGTCTTAAAGTCGAAGAAGTAATTAGTTTTCTTCATATAGAGTTCAATTGGTTTTGATTTGAATGTGAAGTGAATTGCAGTCAAAATATTGGGGACAATGGCATAGCTTTCAATTACTGTCTCTTTTAATCCTATTTGTATCCATTGATGTGCAATAAGACTGTCGACAACTCCAAACACCACTGCCTTTAGTTGCGATCAATAGTCACAAAACCTTTTATTTTGTTTGAATCGGTTTTAAAAAATGAAAACTTTTTTCGTTTTATCGAAATTATTGTTGTTTTTTATCTTCCAATCGGATTCATCGGTCGATGCTATCGGATGGCTGTAAGTATTGTTTCAATTAATTCATACATTAACTGATAATTTAGTCTAAATTTGTTGAAAAATTATTGTATAATAAATAGTGTAGTCTTTGTATTGTTTTCTCTGTTTGAAAGCTTTTACAGTAATTCAAACATTTCTTTCCATAAAAATCGGTTCAATTCTCTCACGTTTGATGAGTTCAAACAAAAGTGATTTCATTTTTAATTAATTTTTACATCGATTTTGTTGTAAAATTCTGTTTTTATCACTGGATCATTGCAAATGTGCAAGTACAATTTTCACCTTTAGTTTAGTTCTTATCTTTTAATTGGTGTAAAAGATTAAATACTAAAAAATGTTAAGAAAGTAAATAAGATTGGAGTTTAGTTTTACTTTGGTTATTTCAAATTTTAGATTATAGCTTGATCAAATATTTTGACACTGCTTTGAATCGAGCACTTTTTATTTGCTGATTCAGATGCTATGCTTGTCTTTAGCCATCATTTTCTAGAATCAAATGAATTCAAAGTAATGGTTAATCAATGATTTAGAGAAGAGAAGCGGCGATAAGGCCAGGAGTGGGCGGTTTTGCTGCACATTATGTAAGACAAATGGTTTGATAAAATGTCTCGAATTCATCACTCATTTTAATGGTGTTTTTCCCAGACTTTACTCCAAATACAAATCGATTTAATGCTTTATAAAACTTTTTCTTTAAATTCAGGAAAACTATGAAATAGAAAAATGATTTCTTTTTGCAGTTTCGATACATTTGTAAATAATGTGAGATATCCTCATATTTGGCTATAATTGGGTTTACAAATAGTTTTCTTGTTTTGTATAAAACAGATTCAGAATTGCCATTAAAATGTTGCCTAAAATAATCCGATTGATTAAAAAATGTTTTGTTTCTCAGTTTCTCAATATTTTAAAGAATGTGAATATATTGTGTGATATTTATTTGAAGGCAGTCCTTCTTTTCAAAGAAAAGAGGCTCCACTCAGCTCAGGTTGTGCTGTGAGGTCAGCTATTCTCAAATATTATCCGACCCCTCAAACAATCATTTGATTAATCGGTAAAACAGAATATCGTTGAAAGAATTAAAGCAAAATTGTTTGATAACTATGAAAGTCTCACAGATATTGATATAATTATATATTTTAGAAAACAAATTAGTTTTTAAGAGGTATTTACCGACAGCTGAAAGTGTGAATAAGTAATAAAGTTTTATTACCCAATGAGTCGGCGTTACATTACATGACAATTAGCTCTTAAGGTTATAAATGTTTGTGAACTCAGATAAAGCTTAGCTCTTATGTGAGCCGAACGTCAAACGTCTGTTTATTTGGAGAGACTGCACAACAACTTGAAATCCGCCTAAAACTTGGACCAAATTATGGGGCGAATAGTTATACGAAAAAAATCTCAGCCAAAGTCTGCTTATATTCTATTCTTATAAATACTTCTCATTTACTAATCAAACAAAAAATTAAATACAAACAGAAATCTCTGCTTAAAGTGATTTTGAATTTATTTTACGCACAAATGATAAACAGATTCCAAACAGAGATATATTGAATAATTTTAATTCACGTCTATCTTCTCATTCAAATATGTACTCAAAAGGGGTATCAAAACAATAGTTTTCCATAACTAAAACTAATCTTATGTTATCTAAAAAACTTGCATATATTTAAAGAATAGTCTGTAAGTTGTCTCAACAAGGTCGAATTGCAGATGGAATTATGAACATATTGTTTTTTGGTGAGGCATCGAATCAGATAAAAGAATGTGTTTTGAATTCTATGTCGAAGTTTATCGTTATTTATAGCGGAATAGGGCTCAGACGGCATCCAAGGCATCGACGGCTAGTCGTTAGATGTTTTAATAGCTGTCAAAAAGCGTGTTTTGCACCGCACCGGCACTGCTTTGTAATTACCATCGCTGTACTATCACCTGAAAAGTTTTCATCAATCTTTTGGTTAAGACATTGAGAATACGCCTCAAAATATGACAAATAGTTTTTGTTATATTTTTCACAATATTTCACTTCATTAGATATGTTTTGATTTTTCGCCTCAAATAATATTTGATTTTCTTTTATTACTTTTGAGATCCGAGTTATCATTTATTTTATACAATCATTTAATTTGTATTAAAATACAAAATGTATAAGAATTTTGTCTTTTCATTTGTGAGATATAACTAAAACCATTTGAATTAAATTAATTGAAAACCCTTTTGGAAGTAATATTAATGTGTTTAAAGAAAAATAATAATAAAGTTGTCCAGAATTGAATTGATTTGCATCAAAGCTACTAAATATTTGTGGCTAATCCGCTCCCAGGAGGACGTCCCACAACTCTTTATGGACTGTTAAAGGGACTCCCCTCCGTAGATGAGCACATGTTTAAATATTTTAAGCCATAATTTACACTTAAAATTGTTTGTCGACATAATTTCAGAATTAATGAGAATTTTTATGCAAATTTATTAACTCGAATATAATTTCTGATAAATTTACGACATTTAGAACTACTCTAAGACATGAATACAATTTTGATTTCAGGTCATTACTTCAGACTTCGTCGATAGCGAGCATTAATTCAGTGGAATTGTGTGACACTCTGTTGGGTCTCAACAAAAAACAGAAACAAATTTGTAGAAAGAATGTGGAGGTTATGGATAGCGTGAGGAACGGCGCCAACAGAGCTATACTTGAGTGTCAGCATCAATTCAGAGAGAGGCGATGGAACTGCACAGCACTCCATAAGAAGAGGGTTTTCGGCAAAATTCTTAACGAAGGTTTGTATTCATTTTCAACAATTCCCTAATTAAAAGTTGTGATCGTTTTTTAGTTTTAATAAACTTGAATTAAAATCAAATCAAATAGAAGTTTGAATTTAACTTTAATTTAAAGCAACCAATGAAAGGGAATTTTCACTTAAAGTCTCCAAAAGAGACATAAGAAGAAGAAAAGTGTTTCCAATCGTTTGTTTGAAATATCGTTTGGCGTTTGCTTTCTGTTAAAAACTATTTGAAAACAGATCTCTGATTGAGATTTTCGTTGAATATTATGATTCAGATGACTGACTGACGACTGATTAAATGAGAAGATAAGCAGAAAACTACCAAATTTGTAATTACGTTCAATAAATAAACTTTTGCTGAATTAATTGCACTCTCAATGATTGGCATACATTCAGAAAACTAATGCAAAAATAAGTAGTTTTCGTATAATTTTACTTAAATTCAGTCGAATGACGAGACAGTGGTTTACATTGAGTTATCAACAATTAGTCACTTTTTCTTCAAACCCAACAAATGTAATAAACAAATGTATTTCCTCTAATTAGGGACTCGAGAGGCGGCATTCATTCACGCGATCACCAGCGCCGGTATCGCACACGCGGTCACTAAATACTGTTCAAATGGTCAGCTTCTGAAATGTGGCTGCGATCGTACAATTGGAATGCAGCCAGCACAAGGATTTCAATGGGCTGGTAGGCCATCCTTATATTTGAAAATTTTATTCAATCATTTATCTAATATTGAATGTTATCGACGAAAGGCTGCAGCGATAACATTGCTTTTGGTATTGCATTTGCAAAAACTTTTGTTGACTCCAGAGATTTGAGGGCCGCCCGAAGCTCTAAACCCAATATAAGCAGCGCCCGCGCCCTCATGAACCTCCACAACAATGAAGCCGGAAGACGGGTATAACTATTTTTATTATTCATTTTATAAATTCTATATTAATGTACTCTTTTTGTAGAATATAATCGATTTTCACTTTTTTCTAATTATAATTTAATTTTCATTTTTTTCGTTGAGATTATTCTGATCTTTAATGAAATTATTTCATTGAAATGTGTTTTTAATAAGTTATTTAAAGCCCCGCAAAGAGTTTGTTCCACACAAAAGTAAATCCTATTTCTTGAGCTTAAAATGTGTTGAATACGATTGGTTTTGATCCGACCCCTGTCTAAGACCAGAATAAATATATAAATATACTCCTGATTTGAAGCGATTGTATGTTCAAAACTCCACACGAAAAATGACATTTCTTAGGGATAAGAAAGGGTTAAATAAGTTTGAGTTTTGGTCACTTTATGTGACATCAGTTGAGTTCATTGATAGACGTAATCCTCTTTAGACAAGTCCTGTCATAACAATAGTATGGAAACTAAATTCAATTGTAACTCATTTCAGGTGATAAACAACAATATGAAAATTGAATGCAAATGTCATGGAGTGAGCGGATCCTGTGAGCTCAAGACCTGCTGGAGGTCTATGCCTTCCTTTCGAGAAATTGGTGCCGAGATATTGCCTTTAGTTTTGTTTCTTATTATATATTTCTTTACAGGAAATGTATTAAAAGAGAAATTCGATTCTGCGACTGAAGTCCAGCTGAAAGTACCGGCGCCCACACCAGTTGTCAAACCTATAAGCAAAGAGTCGAGAATGGAAGCGGCGTCTATGACTTACTCACCCTTTTCCTCAAAAGTAAATCTTATGAACAAATTGAGTATTTATTTATAATAACTTTTTATATAATTTGAAGAGCGGTGGTGTCCGACCCTTTTTGGTTCCGATTAAACCCTATTTCAAGGCCCAGACAGAGACAGATCTAATTTATTTGCACTCTTCGCCCGACTTTTGCGAACGGAATGAGAAAATCGGTTCTCTGGGAACTCACGGCAGAGAATGCAATCGCACCTCAAAAGCAATCGACGGATGGTTTGTCACAAAATCTTTTGTTTTTTAGACTGACTTTGATTTTTGATATGTAGTGAACTGATGTGTTGCGGTCGCGGCTATAAGACTCGTGTGGAGAGAGTGGAGGAGAGGTGTAACTGTAAGTTCCACTGGTGCTGTTATGTCGAGTGTGACCACTGCTGGAAGCAAATCGAGACCAATACTTGTTTCTGAACTAAATCATTGGACGTCAGTAATGAGTGATTATCCAAACCATACGATACCAGTGATCAATAGTTTCATCCAATCTCTTATCAACGCTTAAGTCATACTTAAGAAACCGTTTGATTTGCATTTATACTTATTTTCACATATTTTTTGTAATTAATTTGTAAATATTGTCATCAATTGAAAGCAAATTCATTTATATAATTAGTTTAAGACTTGAATCGAATTTCATTTTAATTAATTTAAAGACAAAAACATTCATTAATTCGTTTATTGATTTAATATTTTGTATAAAACTTTAATTTTTTCAGATTTCAATCAAATTTCAATCGATTTTACATTAATTATACATTTAATCAATTAATTTAAATCAAATCATCTTTTAATTGATTAATAATTTAATTCAAACTTTTATACAATAAATTCAATTGGATTTAAAAATTAGAAAACTTGTGGACTGACCTCAAATGACAACTCTTTTTCATTGTAATAATTGATCTCTTTTTAGCCACAATTGTTTGCATTCAACCAAAAGTCATCAGATTTGTGACATTTTTCAACTGAATTTCATTTGGATAACTCTTTTGCTAATCCTTTCCACGGATCAAATCAATGGGAGCTTCGGTTAACCTCTTCCTTAGATACTAAGGATTTGACATAAAAGTCAATAATCAGTATAAATGAATCGAAAAAATAGTAATTTCTGGAAAATTAGTTCTCTTCGCTGTTGTCGTCGTTATCTATATCTTCATTGTCTTCTTCAACGTCTTCTGTATTTGTATTGAGAGTATTGTTGATGACAATCAAGAGCTGTTCCATTGCTTCTTCGCTAAATCTCTCTTCATTTTCTTCGACAAGAAGTTGTAATTCAACCAAAGTATTGGGTCTTTGGTTAAGGATTTGTAATTTTTCCGCTTTTGTCAGACGAAAGGTGTCTTTGACTGCTGTGAGGAAGTCGTTGACCTGCTGTGGAGTGACTCCCGAAGCAGTCGAGTCCTCCAAATACTTAATGGATTCGTAAGCGATTGTCGCCAACTGTTTGTTGTCCTTAAGTTTGGATTTGTTTTCTTGAATTTCATTCAATAGAAGCAAAACCTCACAATTGCTGAGAAGAGCGCTCTTTTCGTTCAACACTTCCATCGATTAAAAGGCATTCAATTCACTAAAATTGTTTAAAATTTGGATCAAATTCACAACAAATCAGATGTTTTGAAATGTGATTCACTTTAAGTACAAAAACAAGTGTTGAGTCAAACGTGACATCTATTGTAACGAATTACAAGTATTTGATTCAGAATTGGCTAAACTTATTCAGTTATCAATATGACCATGCCACTTGTGACCATGCCACTTCTACCTTAAAACCTTTCAACTATGTTTGGGGTTAATCCTCAAGTCTTAATAAATGGCAAAATTGATTCTAACGAACCATATTTTATGAGATCGATTAGATTTAATAAAAGCAAAACATCTCGACTTTTGATATATCTCTCAAATAATGTAAACTGTTATTATCGTATAATCTTGATACTTTTGAAACCTGAGCTCTCAAACTTTAAAAAGAATAAATGTCGGAATTAATTAAAATTATATATAATTTTTTTTTTCAGTTAAGTTTAGCGAAAATATAATTAATTCAATGATTAGTTACTATTTTTTGAATGAATTTATTATTAATTCGAACACTATTTGGAATAAACAAATGGAAATTCAATTATTTATCAAATAATTAAATCATTTAATCAATTTTTGTATTTGTTTTGCACAAAAAGAGTTGAATTCTCTTATTTTTAGGAACAGATGAGAAAATAGTTGGAAAACATATTCGATGAGCATTGGTTTGGTTTGAATACCTGTCCACAACACCCACTCATAACAAGTTTCCTAATACAGACATATCAGAAAAGTTTGGATTTTGGCCCAAAATGGCTATATTTTAATGAGATTTAACGTTAATTCAATTGATTTCTAATAAAATGAAGAATATTTTGATAATCTGTTTATTGATTTGTGTGTTTGTATGCATTGAGGGCCGAATTCGGTATAGAATAAGAACAAGACCTGAGTGTAGAGATAAGGGGCCCCGACGTACAGAGGAGTTGTCGCCCATTGTATTGACCGGATTTGTTGAACAGCTCTATCCAAATGATGGCGACGACACTTACAGCGCTTCTGTTATGATTAAACGGGTTCTTAAAGGACACCACTCTCTGGAGAACAACAGAGTCACGATCGGAGGGTTTGGTACTCAGGGGCTTTGCTATTCTAATACCAGAAAACGAGACACCTGGATATTTCTTCTCAATCCTGTGTCTGATGGCTTTCTTCGGCTCAACAACACTCTATTAAAAGTAACCTTGCCAAACTTAGATAGAATGAATGCTCTAATCAATGGTAAGCCATAACTATTTGTTTTAATCAAAGTCTAATGCATTGATAACTTTCCTCAGATGAGCCCTACAGAAGACGGACGACAATTACTGATTGTAAATAATAAATAGAGTTCTTATTTATTTGATTTCGTTTCAGATATTATATAAATATAAATATAATATTATATTCTTTCAGAAGTTATTATGTGATTGTATTATATGTTTGCTCTTTTCATATGTTTGTGTGTCTTTCCTCCAGTGCCGTGTGAGCGACAGTATTGCGAAAACAATGGTAACTGTATTGAAGAGAGTAGGAGTGGAATTCTCACCCGAGCCAAGTGCCAGTGCCTCGAATATTGCGCTCATAGTTATAGTCCTGTTTGTGGTCAGAAATTCTTTGTTTATCCATATTTTCAGTTAAAAAAAGATTTTTCTCTAATATAGGTTCAAATGGAGAGACCTTTCAGAGTGATTGTCAATTAAGACTCCAGTCCTGTCGCCGTGGAGTCAATTATTTCGTCAGATTTCCCAACTCGTGTGAAACAGGAAGACGTACCAGAGATGTTCAGACGGCTTTCCTCTCACACCTCTCCATTTAATACAATTTTCAAATTTCTTCTATTTTTACTTAAATCGATTCATATTTTTTCAATAAAATATTTCAGAATTTGTGTAAAAATTATAAAAATGTCAAATAATTCAAATAATACAAAGTTTTAACGAATGGATAAAAAGTTTAAACAAATAACAATTTTTGTCGTTTTTATAATAAAAGTTAATAAAAAAATTCAATCAATTGAGTAAATAATTGAATGGATTTTGTGAGACAATGATTATATGAATAGATCGTTATATTGGATTAATTTTCTGGTTTCGCTCTTCTTTTTCTCATTCATATGTTTTTTCTTAATTTCATTACTCAAAAGCGCTTCGATTTGTTCGGTAGTGATATCTTCGCCATATGTTTGGTATTGGCTATCATCCCATTGTTGATGTCGTCTAATCCGATGCAATAGTTTTGCCGTATCTGCCATTTCCTTGAGTAGGCAACGATTTATATCCGAGACTAAAGCGTGATCCAGGCTATAGCCCTCCTCATCCCTTCTCACCAGATGTTCGTCGACCATATCTATCATACAAATTATTTATACCATTTATTACTTAAACATATTGAACATCAGTTTTTGGACTGACCACGATGTTTGCCAGACATTCTTCTCTCACACAATACAACAGATCTTAAAAAACAGAAAAATTTAAAATAGATTTTCGCTTAAAATTCAATTGTTTTAAAATAAATGATCACTAATTAAATGGAGTGAGAATTTCAAACACTCATTGACAGAGACTACAAAAGTATAATAACTTTTAGACTAATATTAGTCAGAAGAGCTCAAATTGAAATGTACACGATCATTATTTGTGTTTGTAATTTATGCTAGTTTCATTCAAGTTAACTCAAAAAGCTTTAAACACATCCATTGCGGACAATAAAAATGTTTGGCCATTTCGAGCGCCTCAAGTAATGGTCTAATACGCCCTCAAAGCGCTAATCACCTCTGAATTGTCAAATTCATCAAGTAAAAGAGTAATGTGTTTGTACAGAATTGAGCCAATAAAACGAAGTTTGAGGCAGCTCATCTTTTTCAACTCTTGTTACACAAGTTATAAAATAAGTCATTAAAATACAAATGAAATTGAATTTTGCGATCAATAAGTGTTTAGAAAATAAAATTTTCCACTAATTATTCATTTCATATAATTATTCATCTATTCAAGAGTGGAGACACAAAAGTGGAGGTAGAGAAGGAGAGAGAGAGAGAGAGAGAGAGAGAGAGAGAGAGAGAGAGAGAGACCAAACCGCTTCTATTAAGCAGAATAAGAGGAATATACGATTTGACGATCAGTAGAATGACGTTAAGCTATAATATAGAATCCATTCTCCGCCTACTCTTAGACCGAACAGTACTCGAAAATGTGTTCAGATTTGGATTCATTCTCTTCTCTCTCTCTCGTCTGTCAACTGACCTCTTCTTCTAATAATTTCAAAATAAACTCGAAGTCATTTATTTAAACCATAGAATCGACCAAAAAGTAAGTCTTATTGCAATCAATTATAAAACGAATTAAGATTTTTATTATTCATATTTCAATTTATTTCATTATTCTTTAAATTGTTATTAAGTTTATTATTATTTTTTTCTTTTTAAAAAAAAGTTCTTTTAAAAAGTATTACCATGCTCATAGTATATTTTGGAATTTCTTTTAATAAATAGGAAGCTTATTTAGAATAGTTTATTTAGCAAGCTTATTTTGAGCTGTAAGATTGCTAAATAATTGTAGTGACGATATAAGCAGTAATGACGGCCACCAGTTATATACAAGGGATGCAATAGGAAGGAGCGAATGGATTTGTCCCTCTTTTAACCGAAAATTTCTCTTTTGGCCCCCAGTCTAGAGTCAAAAAATGCGTGGCTCCATATTTTCTGCATCTTTTTGGGACATTTTTCGATAAATTTGGGTAATTTAGCCCAACGTTTCTATTTTAGGTTTATTCCCAATAATTGAATATATAATGAAATATAAATTCTTCCATTTGGCCTCACTCTATACGAAAGGTCAGTTTGGCCCTCCCCTGTTGCCCCTTAATGGGTCCGACTTGTTGCGTGGCGGGTATATCCCCAATTTTTGCGCGATAAGATCCCCTTGAAAAGTGTTTTTTTTTTTGTTGTATTCCTCCCACTCCTCGAATTGAAAATTTTCTTAACGTTGTGTCCAATTGACAAATATTCGATAAACAAAGATCCGTTGATTAAGAAAATGGAGATATCCTCTTAATTTTTGTCCTGAGAACTTTTTTATGACACCTTTTAAGAGGAAATCTGTCTGTAAATGAATATGGTAGGTAAAATTTGTTGCTAGATACTTTTTTTTGCCATCTCTTTGGACATTTCTTACTACTTTACTATTACGGTTAAATCAAATAAATCGTTTGAAATGTCCTTGGGCATTGAAAATCTTTTCGTTTGATTGTATAGTTTTGTATTTGAATAGCATTCGAGTGTTTATTCACAAATAGTTTTATTTTTGGTCTTAGTTTTGAAGAAGAGATGATTTACGCGATTCTGACAGTCGTTTGCCTTCTATTGAAAGGAAATCTGAGTTTAGAACTAAAGGATACAAATTTAAATCAAAATGATTTGAATACTAAACTCATAGAAAACATTTTTAAGTTGGGAACAAATGACGACAACAATCATTTTGGCACAAATCGAGAGGTAAAGTAATTCAAACTGATATCATCTTGCTAATAAATCATCTAATTTACATAAATTTAGTTAAATATATAGTATTTATGAATTAAACTGAAATCATATGCAAACTGTTATACAATTGATAAGCTTTTATGAAATTAGAGGATTTAAGCGATTAAAAGAGCAATTAAAGAGCGATTAAGAGCTAATAAGAGCTAACTTTAATCAAATTTTATTCACATTCTGTGGAAAAGAGGCCAAGTAGTGAACCATTAGTGACCAAGGTTCAAATCAATATAACACAGCGAGTGACTTACGAAAACACAAGAATTGAAGTCAATGCGAATGAAGTGTTGTTTTACACTTTCTCTCAAACAATATCATTGAAAGTCACTCAAAGAGAGCGTAATATTAATTAGTATTACATTCAATGCGATCACTTGAGGCGGGATTTCAGCACAAATACCACAAAACTCAACACAAAAAACACAAACAAAAAAATTCTAATATTTTTGTCAATTAATGAATTTAATGAATAGAGAGATAACTAATGGCTTACCAGAAAATATTTCAAAGGACTGTCGGAAATAGAAGGAAAATTTTGACATGGTCAATTTTGAATCATTTATTTGAGTCCATCTCCTTGCTAACCCTTTAACGATTGGAAAATTATGATTTACTTTATTAGTCGTTAAGTAATTAAAAGTTATTTATATTCATTCCTTATATAAATTAAATCGTTTAATAAATAGTGTAAGAGAACGCGTTTTCATTTTCATAATTAGCATGAACAAGATCACATAACCTTTATGCTTGAATAAATTATCTCTTTTGTACCCTTTCCTCGCAATTTGAATAAGAGAATAGTTTTCTTAAGATTTTAGGACTAATTTATGTGAAGAGATGTCCCAAAGAATGGGATAAATTTTTAAATAAAATGAATTAAGTAAATCCTTGTTTTGAATGTCGATGAGATTTTTGAACTTTAATAAATTCGTTTAATACCGCTTTATTTGTTTAGTATTCAAGTGGCAAGGTGAAGTTTCCTCAATTTTAAATCTTTAATCATATAGTTCTCAGAAAAGTTTTATAAAACATTTCATACGTTTTTGGAGTGTCAGTAAACAGTATATAAATCTTCTTTTCGATTAAAGTTTGTACGCAAAGTACCTGGTATAAAGCACTTGCATGATTTCGCATAATATTTGAAGTGATAGCTTTGAAAAACTGATATTTTCTTGAAAAATTGCTTTTGTTTTCTTACAAACAACTGATGGATAAACTATTTGGGAATAAAAGCAAACCTCTAATTAGTAAAAACGATCTCTAATTATATTGTATTCGAATAATTTAATGAACCGAATAGTTGTATGGATTGATGTTTACCACATATATGGCTCTGTTTTCGTTTTCATAGATAATTAGTACCGAATGTTAAACAAAATTGAAATAATCTTCTCATGATATTTGAGAATAATAATCTAGGATTTTTCGAGTTTAAATCTAAAATTTGATCAAATAAAACAATGAGTAAGCAATTTGCAGATTTGATTTCGAAAAACTAAATTCAATCGCTTTTTATTATGATGTTCGGGTCAAATCATGAGCAAGATCTATAATTTATTCTACTTTCGTTTATTTCTTTAGGGTTTGCGTTTCAAAATTTTTTTTGTTTAAAGTAAATCGAATTCTCTCTCTCTCTCTCTCTCTCTCTCTCTCTCTCTCTCTCTCTCTCTCTATCTCTCGTCTCGTAAAGACTAAGATCATTTGATGAGTCAACTTTTCAAAATCCAATATTTGCTTTCGAATCAAATTATTTTTGATTGAATTTGTGATAAATGGAATGATCTTGCTTATGTGTCAAATTAAAAGGGAATGATAAAAAAAAGTAATCTTGGTTTCTATAGAAAATGAAAAAAACTCAAGAAAATGATGTAATTTGTGATAATTCAGTGTTAAGTGGTATTAATTTTGGCACAAATTTGTTTGGATATGAATGTCGTAAAAAGGCTTTAATTTGTATTTAATGTAAACATTTGTTTGTTTACACCAATAGAGAGATCAGGAATACGCCAATGGATTAAGTCCTCGAACTTTGAGCTCTTTGACAGCTGGCGATAGTTTGGACATCAATTCGATGTCGGGTAAAGACGTTGTCAGCCGATTGATGAATACGCCTTCACTGAATCAGATAAGTGGTGGTGAAGTGGTGCGATCCCTTGATCCTTTGAGTGGTGGGCTTTTATCACAAACACTCAATAGAATCGCAGGTAAATCAATATTTATGTAAAGAATTCATTTGATATCCCAAACATTTATTTATGGTTTTTAATTATATTTTCAATTAAAAGACCACAAACTGATGAATTCAATCAATCGAATCTCAGGCTCTCAACTATTGAGGTATTCCTCTCTCATAGCAATTTGTTTCAAAACTTGATACAAGTGATGAATCGACAGAGAATTGGAGCGTTTGAGTGGCGGAAGGCTTTCCAAATCATTAGATGCTTACAGTGGTTTCGATGTATTAAATGCTTTGAATAACATAAATGTTGGTCCAACACATGTCCGCTATTCCTTGGGTCGGCCTAAGAGAACCAGTCTCGACACTATGAGCGGAGTCTCTATAGGATCTGCAAGAAAAAGGAGGTGAATAGTACTGAATACAAGAGAATATATTTTATAATTTTGCTCATTATTCTTATCGTTACTCTTATTAGACGACAATTTCATTTTCATTTCAAAGCATTTCTTAATCCTTTTCATGAAAACTAATTAAAGATTTCAAATGTTTTTGACTCATTTTTATTGAATGTCATTCAAAAAGTAAATTAATTTTCTTTAATGCGTTACAAAAATATTTAAGAAATAATAAGTTTCACAGATTTAAGAAGTAATGATTTTTTGCTTCTTTTTCTGTATTAGACTTTTATTTTAAAAATTCTTTAGAAAACAGTCTAAAAGTTTTTATTAATCGATTTTCAGTTTGGATCCAATGAGTGGAATGTCGTTTGGATTTTCAAAAAGAAATTTCGACGAAATCGACAGAACGGCGTTCACTGGATTTAAGAGAAATTTCGATGAAATCGACAGATCCGGGTTTGGAGGGTTTGTTAAGAGGAACTTCGACGAAATTGATAGATCAGGTTTCGGGGGATTCGTCAAAAAGAACTTCGATGAAATTGATAGGTCGGGTTTCGGCGGCTTTGTTAAGAAGAACTTCGATGAAATCGACAGAACCTCTTTCAATGGCTTCAATAAAAGAAACTTTGATGAAATAGATAGAACCAGTTTTGGAGGTTTTGTCAAAAAACATCAAAAGTTGCCCAAAATTGTGGCCAAAATCAGTGATTCTTCAAATAAATCATAATTTATGATCGAGTCTTATATTAAACAAATGAGCCATAAATTTGTTGAATTAATTATATTTACAAAAGGTTTAAATTATGTCCAATATTTGGTGTTATTTTATTCTCAATGCAAACACTTAATCATTAATTTGTCTGATTTAATGTCGATTTCATTATTTAATAAGAATTGATTGCAAACTGATCTCTGTTTTCCTCATCACATCTTTATTTCACATTAAAATGTTATTAATTTATTTCGTCTGAAAATTTAATTCAACTGAATATTAGCCGGAGCTTAACATCTGGTATATCACCTGATCTCACAAATATTTACTTTCATATGGATTAATGATCTTGATCACCTGCATTTTTAGTTGCATTCGAAAGAAGTTCTCAGCTATAGATTAGACCCTAAAAGACACTTCACTGCATAGCATGTGTTGTGACACACCATTTGTTGGAAATTAATTATGAAAAGATGAAGAAAATGGTCTTGCTCAAACAAGCTACTTATCTAAGATGATTAATGCAAATAATGATAATAAATAAAAGATTGAAATATAATAAATTTTCTGAAATAAATTCTCAAAAAATAGTGAAATTTAATGGAAATCATTGACAATAGGAGTACAACAATAGGTTTAAATTCATATTTTGTTTGAATTACTTTCCAAACGCTTTTTTAAACATTGATATTAAAACTTGAAATTTAATTAGTATTTAAATATTTAACGACACTTAATGAAAATTTGAATACATTTGACGATTAATTAATTTAATTTACCAAATATTTTATTGAATGAAACCATTAGTCGATTAGTTTTTAGACATAACTACAAATCCTTTCAATTCGTTTCATTCAATGAAGAAAATCAAAATTAAGTCAAATATGTTTATAGCGTAAAAATGTGAAAATTAAATAAAGTGGTTTTATCGTGATTTCAATGGTTAGGGTATAACCCATTTCCTCAAAACGGACCCCTTTCGCGAAACACTTTGAGTCAATGGTCAGTCTTTGGTATTCATTATAAAACAGGTGAAATATGTCCGAAGTGTCTATTCGTTTGTTGACCATCGCTGATCTAAATAGTATCAAGTTCATTTTGTTGGTTGAATTTAAATTCCATTTAGCTCAGTTAACAGATATCAGATATTAAGTGTATCAAGTTCAAAAAATATTATCTAATTCTGATGTATTTGTACCGTTCAAAGCACCTGGCATATTTTTGTACTTTGCTATTTGATCTAAATAATTATGCGATTGTGCAGGCTTCAATTTTTCACCTTCTAAAACATATCATCTGAACAAATAAAATGAATGACATTTTGTTCAAGTGTACTTTTAAAAGATGAAATAAGCTAGGTGAGGTGAGTAAATTTTACTTTCACTTCAATTTTGAATTATAACATTTAACAAGGACATTCTAGGCTAAAAAACTATGGGCTCTCATTTTTTGAAAACAGATGCTCTCACTGTTTGGTTCTCACTCTTGAGAAACGAATGTCAGAACCAGTGCTGCCCAAAGGAAGGAAGGAAGGTATAGCTAAAATACTCCCCCTGAAATTTTTGTCAACGCGACCCCTTCGATTTGGTCTGAAAAGGTAGACTTTTTTGCTCTGTCCCTACCCCCCCTTCGAGCTAAAAATTTTGTTTAACATTACGTCTCTGGACAAGCACTGGGCCTGTCGAGGTTTTGAAAACTGAAATACCCCCCGCTAGAAAAAAATTTGTCGGCCCTCCCATGACCGAGGGTGCTTGGGCATCACTGGTCAGAACTGATATTCAAAAATCAAATATTGTTTGTCGAGAAAGTCGTGAAATAATCAGAAAAATACTTAAAATTTGAAAAATTCTTATAAATCTTTTAAACAATATTTTTGTTTGGATTGAAAAATGTTTTGCAAACAATTTTTTTGTCAAATATTTCTTAAGTCTAACAAAAATTGAGTTTTGCTGTATTTTTCAAATGAGTGACCATGCTCATCTTCTCAAACCAACGATGAAGTGTTTTATGTTTGAATGAATTATGTTTTACACTTCAGGAGATAAAATTGTGGACCAATGGGTGTCCTCATTACCAAACCGAGCATTTCTTTAATGGGTTCATTCGCGAGCCTTCTTTACATTGATATGCATTCGCGAAGTCATATGAGTTGGAGAGCGGACCCAAAACCCTACGAACAATAATTGAAACGTTGACTTCAAAAAGATATCTTTAAGATATTGTCTTACCTGATGGGTCCGGGACTGTGCACTGATGAACGAACTTTACTCAAAGCATCCTCTGGTCTCATAGAACCGCACCATATCTTAAGAACAAATTGTTTTAATTGTTATCTTTCAATAATGATCGCAATTAAAACAAACCTGGGCATAATTCAGGAAAAATAGCTGATCATGTGTTAAATCGATTCCGGGCAGTTTCGGTTCGATTCCATTTATTTTTTCCCATTTTTTGAAAGCCTTTAAGGATTTGATTCAAATTGATTTTATTTTTTGATTGATTTGAAAATAATAGACTCACTCTATAGGCCTGTTTGAGGCCTCCATTGTCTGCAATATTTTCACCTTAAAAAAGAAGAGATGAAAAACAAACTCTACTCGAGCAAGAGTGAGAATACCCTGAGTCATTTTGCCGTTGACATTCATTCTGATGTCTTCGAGGACATAACTGGAGTACTGGTCGATAATACACTGAGCTCTTTGTCTGAATCTCTTAATGGTTGCGTTATTCCACCACTGCTTAAGGTTTCCCTCTTTGTCGAACTGTCGGCCCTTATCATCAAAACTTTAAAATCGAGAAATTAGAGATTTATCGAGAAAATGATAACTTTTATACCCGTGGGTAATCTCGTGTCCGATTACCTGAAATCATAGAGTATTTTGTATTAGTTTTCAATCAATAACCAAAACATTATTTTAAAAGAAATTCTTTGAAATAACTCAAAGACTCTTCACTGTAATAGACTGTAAACTTCGGTAATGATATCGTTTATTACACAAGAATTACTGGTTTTTAAAATCTAGAGTTTAATATATATGAAAAAGTGACTAATATTATGATATATGACATGTATATTATATGTGGTCCTAAAGGTCATGCTATCCCTCTCATAGTCAACTAGGAATAAGTCATATCGTATTTTAATCTAGGAATAAGTCATCTGAAACTCAACTATGAATTGTAACTCATTCCTGAGTATATTATGAGTCGTTTACAATCCTATATAAGGAGTAATACTTTCTATTAGAGAGTTGTCTCTCAGATAACGTTGAGTTAAGAACCCAATTGTTTTGTGAATAAATAGATTTGTTTTGAATCTGTTTGTGTCCCAAATCACTGTCTGTGGATCTGATCCGAAATCTTGGTATTAGTTTACGGGTTGTCTGACACCCTTTAGCAGGGATGCGGAAGGGGGGGTCTACGGCCTGGACCCCCCTAGGCTCGAAAATTCCAGATTTGACCCCCCCTAAGGTTTTGAGAAAAAATTGCCGTCGCGCGAAGCGCGACGGCAATTTTTTCGGTAATTTTC
>JAQGBD010000443.1:0-30573 GCA_034698165.1 Punctoribates punctum | reverse complement strand
CAAATCATTGATTTATTGTAAAATCAAAGTTAAATAAATTGGAGTTTTAGTCAATTAGTTAACTGCAAGCTATCAATATATAGGCAAGGTCAGTTCCATAGTTGCAAACTATTACAAAAGTAATTATGATTCGTGAAATTCAATTAAAATAGAGTTCAATTCAACAGATAATAAAATACAAAAAAGTTTTCAGTCATTTGATGCCAAACTTTAAGCCATTATTTAATTGAATTTCAATTCCAATAAACTTTTTATTAGTCAATCATTTTCTACGTTTGCCTTAATATTAGGCCAAAGGCTAATAAATGCCGACTAATGGGCTTTTATTAACCCGTTTTTGTTATTAATTTTCCTCCAAATTAGTAACAAATCTAAAACTCAATCTAAAAATAATTGTAATTCAAATAAATAGGTCTAAAGGTTTGCAAATGAGACTCAACAACAGTTTAAAAATAAATTTATCGGGAATATAGTCAATGATATCTAGTTTTTCAGCAGTAGTTAAGTTGTAATTTGAAGTTCAATAAAACATTTCAATAGAAATCAGGCGTAATTGCAATCAGAGCTCAAAACTATTGATTAGATATTCTGTTGATTTGTCGAAACATTTTTCATATAAATTCACTTCAATTGTATTTCGTATCAGTTTTATAGTTATTTGATATTCTGGGCGTTTGTCTCCACTCTTGGATCAAACAACTCAACCAAACTATGGCTAAGTATTAAATAATTTCATATATTTATAGCTTTTAATTAAATTCTTTCATATATTTTATTCTTTGAGAGTTTTGAAGAATTATTTGTCACAAAAAGTGTCAGATTTTTATTTATTAATCAATTTATTGCACTCTTTATGCGAATATTGTATTTAAGACATTTCTTATCAAAAGTCAGAATTAATTCTGTGCTAAACAACTCTCAACTCATTTGTGAGTCTCATTAGAACTGAATGTAATAAACTGTAAAACAATGGCTAAAAATATTTTCAAACCAAAGCCAAAGAGTTCTTCAAATAAGTTAATTGAAACAAAATATATTCGTTTCCTCTATTAATGGCTTACTTTTGATTCCAACCCTTTTGGGGAATAGCGTTGAAGTGCCGCTCAATGAGTCCATCGATGAGACCAAAAGCGATGCAATTGTTTTATTGACTCTCAATCTGACTAAAGACCAGTTGAGTGGATCTCTGGCCAAATATGCGCCGCCTTTGGAAGCACTCAGACATGTGGACGAGTCGTTTGAAAAAGAGGGCGGAATAGTAGCTCTCGATTCGGGTAAACGTCTGGTGTATTCACCGGTCGGACCCGTAAACCGAGATTATGATGACGTCAGACGATTCAGTGAAGCCGCTTATAATGGCGTCAAACGAGCCCTGAAGGCCGGCGCTAAGAACCCGTTAGTTGTGTTGCCCTCAAGTAATGGTTTGGACTCTTATAGTCTCTTCGACTCAGCGGCTATTCTGGGCGCCTATTATGCCCTTTATGTGGTATTTACTGATTATCTCTCATTTTTTATTTGGATTTCAATTTTTGTTTGATTCCTCTGAAGCCGTTAGAGATAAGAGAAGCCGTTCCCACCAGAGCTAAGAAATTGGATTCAATTAATTTCACTAATTTTCCGACGAAAGAGAGATCTCTTTCGACTTACCGTTTGGTGAATGCTATAGAAAGCGGTCGATCCGTAGCCCGAGATATCGGTGGTTCCGATCCGGAAAGGATGAGCGCTCCCAATGTCGCCCAATATGTGCAGCAGTTGTTCCAAAACAGTGCCGTCAAAGTCAATGTTGTCAGTGATGTGAAGACTCTGGAGAAAGACTTTCCCTGTTTTGGTAAATCAATAAATTATTGCCAGAATTGAGTTAAACCCAAACCTTTTGAAACGATAGGTGCCGTCAACAGAGCCAGTGTTGACAGACATCAGGCGAGGGCTATATTCCTGAGTTACGAACCCACAGAAAAAGCGACTAAAACTCTGATTCTGGTCGGAAAGGGAGTCACTTATGACACGGGTGGGGCTGATATCAAAGCCGGTGGTGTTATGGCGGGAATGCATAGGGATAAGTGCGGCTCAGCAGCAGTGGCCGGCTTTTTCCAGACTGTGGCTCAACTCAAACCCAAAAAGACTCGAGTGTTGGGCGTTATGGCAATGGTTCGCAACAGTATTGGACCCAACGGTTACGTCGCCGACGAAATCATTACTTCGAGAGCAGGCGTTAGGGTTAGGATCGGGAACACAGACGCTGAGGGACGGATGGCAATGGTTGACTTCGTCACCTATTATAAGGAACAGATAGTAAAAGAAAATTTGGCCAATCCTTCGATTTTCACGATCGCAACCCTTACCGGTCACTGTTGTCTGGCCGTCGGTGATAACTACTCTGTGATTCTGGACAACGGCGCCGCACAACGACTCAAAACTGCTGAGACTATTCAGAGCGCCGGTCATGAAATCGGAGATCCTTTCGAAATATCGACAATTCGTAGAGAAGACTATGAGTTCAATATCGGAAAATCAGAGTACGAGGACATTCTTCAGTGTAATAACGCGGCCTCTTCGCGAACCCCTCGCGGACACCAATTGCCGGCCGCTTTCCTTATCCAAGTGTCGGGACTCGACAAACACGGAATCGATTCTTCGAAACCGATTCCTTTCTCGCACATCGATATCGCGGGCTCTTCCGGTCCGTTCCCTGGAGTTCCGACGGGAGCACCGATTGGTATGAATTTTACTGAAAATAAACTCAATTTAACTGAATTTTATTCTTTAGCCGCTTTGACCGCAAGATATTTATTGAAAGAGGACTAAAATCAAGTGTCAAATGATTTGAATAATGACTGAAACGAAAATCAATTTTAAATCTTTTCAATCATTTAATAAAAATTGAATAAAATTATTAAAATACAAATTTCTTCTGATATTTACAGTAAATGATTGAGAGATGAGTCTGTGCTCTGAAAACCTATAGCTTATGATTAGAATAATTAGAAATTGCGGACAAATTGTGATTCTTCTCAAATGAAATAGTTTTGGACATAATTTCAAATTTGTTTCAATCATTTTCTAAACCAATATTAATAACAAATTAAACGAAAACAAAATTTTAGTGAAAAATGATATAAAAATAGAATAAAAAGTGAGACAAAGATTAAAAATATTTTCCTGACGTAAAACGAGTCCACAAATTGAGACCAGAATTAAATATGTGAACGGCTTTTGCCATTCAGGCCATAATCGACTGCATTCGCCGCAAAGGTTTGTTCATTTTGGGCACATAATCACCGAATCTACAGCCCGTATAACACTCCTTATCAATACAGAAGTCAATAAAATGGGACCAATTCCTGTCTCGAGTCAGGACAGAGGGGTTTCCGACGACAATGAGGAGAGACATGGCTCGACTCACCGCCACATTAAACCTTTTTGCGTTGTGAATGAACCCTAAGTTATACTTCACGTCGTGGTCTAAATTCTTTTGCGTCGATCGAACCATCGATAGGATAATAACCCGCTTTTCCAAGCCTTGGAACTCCTCTATTGTTGCGACTCTGCACTCGACTAAACCCATGTCATGAATATGACTACGGATTCGCATCACTTGCTTTCTATACGGAGTTATAATACCTTTTGATTGAATGAAAATCATTAATCAGAGAATAATCTTAAGTTAATCTCTAAATGTCTACCAATTTCTTTGGGATCGACTCCGACTTCGTATAGTTTATCCAAATAGGAACAGACTTTAATGATTTCCTGTGGGTTATACCAAGAGGGACAGTCCGCGTCCTGACGATCTTCCCCTGAAATATAACCCAAATAATTATTGAGAGCTCTATATTGAGATATATTTCTATTGAGGGACAGACCGTTGATTCCAAAGAAAAGAACCGCAGAATTCAGTTTGAGATCATTAATGAGTTTATAATCGGTTTCGGTATTGAAAATGAGTTCGTTTTCATAGAATAGTTTTGAAGGAATTTCCATAATTTGTTGGTCCGATCGGTAGTTGTGGATGAGTTTGACGACAAACTTCGGGTTATAATAACCGTATTTCTCGAACTTTTCGTCGCGTGAATAGGGTTTGAAACATGTCATCAGTCTTTCCATCAGAGATCTGTCGAGTCGTGCCTTTTTAGCTCTATTGGACTGGACTACTGGTCCCAACTGTTGGTGATCACCGGCCAACACAACCACTCCGTGACCGATAACACTCATTGAGATCGGAATTAGAGACTCCGGTTCCATGACTTGTGCCGCTTCGTCAATAAACACGTGAGTGAAATGAGAGGCAGATATTCTGTGCTTAAATACGACGCCCGCCTGCGATGATGTCGTCACAATAATTCTGTGGTATAACCACTTCTTCGCGTCTTCGTCTGCTAATTGTGTGACCGACTGAACCGCTTCGGGCACTGAGTTTGCGCCTAAAAAAAACGAAAAGTCATTGATTCTATTGAATAGCTAAGGAGTGGACTAACGATGAAGAGCTGTGACGCGAATCAGATCTTTATCGGTGACTAAACCGCTTTCCAAAAGCTTTTGTGCGATTAAATCAGCGGAACTGTTGGCTGCGGTACAGGCGATGATACGACTGTGTCCTATCTTATTGAACACTTGAAGAATAGACTCAACGATAGTTACAGTTTTTCCGGTTCCGGGCGGACCGAAAATAAGATAAGGCGTCGGACGACATTCGCCGCGAAGGGCGCCGATAACCGCCAACTTTTGCTGAAGATTTAGAGAACTATTGAACCAATTGATAGAATCGAATGGAATTCTCTTGAGTGGAGCCTTAACTAAGACACTGGTCGGGAATAAGACCTGTTCCACCATATGTGGGGCCAAATCCACGGCGTGATGACAGCGACGGTAAACCATTCTTCAGAAAATTTAAGAATAAGTAATTTAAGAACAAAATGAAGGATCAAATGAAATGATGTCTACCGAGTCGTTTGGAATATCACTTTGAAGAGACCGCTATCGAAGTCTCTGTGGAACTCTTCGTTGAATCGGACGAGAATATCATCTCTTCTTATCTGAAGAATAAAATAATTAAAATAAGATAACTGAAGACATGACTAAAGACATGACTCACTTCGTGAATAAAGCCCTCATAACCGATCACTTTTCCCTCCGGTGTCTTCTTTGCACCGAAAATGACAACTTTGTCGCCCAGAATAAGACTCGGTCTGCCGTCAGCCAAACCGGGAACAGTGATGGAGAAGAAACGGCCGCTCCTTATAAGAGGGACGTCATTCATATCATACTTTCTGACATTCATTTGGTTTTCACATTCTTCGAGATAAAGCAAAGCGTGGAATTTGTTTCTGTAATTCATTTTTTCCAGGGGTTGCTCCAACTCTGGGAAGTCTTCTTCGAGAGACCAGTTGTTCTCCAATGACTGCCACAACTTATTCGGAACAAAATATTTCTCCAATTTATCGAAAATATGTTTGTTTTGGTTCCAAAGTCTCTCTCCGGGAATAATCCACGTGTCGTTCCCAAAGTGTCGGCGCCGGTAGAGTGTTGTGTCTGCGCGAGTGCCTCGAGCCAACTGGTTATCGGTTGTGAAGTCGAGAACAGTGACCGACACATAGCGTCCGATTCTATAGCCCTCGAACTTGAATACAAGTAATTCGTTGTGATCTCCGCAATACCTGAGGACAGGAGGGCTTAGAAATACACTCAAATCGGGTTAATATTTGTTTACTTAGTTTCGCAAAGAAGCTCAACAAAGGCCTCTCCATTGGGGGCTATGGTATAGGGCGGGTCTATTCGACTTCCGTAGGATATGTGGAATGCCTTGAAATGGATCTGATTCTCCCCCTCTTCGTTCTCCACCGACAATAGTGTCTGAGATTTTCTGTTTCTGTTTCTGTAAATTTAAAGAAAATAATTAAATTTAGGGAACGGCTGATAAGAACTGACTTAAGCCAAATGATAATCGTTTTGTTTGTATTGACTTTCATTTCTCCGAAATTGATTTCTCTGAGTATTTCCATTCCGTTCTTATTCTCCATTAACTCATTAGTATACGACTGAACCTTGTCTTCGGTATCAATGGACGGATCGCAGACCGGTTTATAGGGATATGCCCTCCAATTGTAGCGATTAGTTCGCGTCTCAATTACCACACATTTAAGAACGTCTCCGATCTTCAAGTCTTGTGTCAAACGAGTCTTCCGTATGAATGCCTGGAATCGAATCAACAGAAATATGTCGTTAGTTATCAAATAGTCTTAAATATGAGATTCATTACGTGTTTAGCGAATATGAATCGGGTGTAACCCCTCTCGTAGTCCGTTATCTTTGCGGTTAAGACTCTAAACCGAAGAGGTTTGACCACCACTTCCTTGTTGTCCATTGTCTCGACGGTAACCAAATCACCGACACTTATATCTGTGATATAACTTCGCTTTTGTCCCAAACAGAAGATTATTATCAGATTAAAAGCTATTGTCTTTGAATTGAGACAAACCTGATATTGAATTCGATGGATGTCGTCGACCAGTATTTCATTATCGTTGACCACTTGAGTGACCACTCCTTTGGCGGCACAGTTTTTGGCGTCCACTTCGAGACACTTCTTATTGTGTCCGCTCATTATCTCTTCGACAGCATTCCATTCGCTATTCCAGAGGTCCTCCTCTTCGTTGTCATTATTCTGGCCGTTGATCAACACATTGACATCAAACCCATTTTTAAGGCCATTATTTTTGGTCCGACCATTCTGTTCCTTAGGGCTGTCTTCGTCGGTAAGGTCTTCATCGGTGTCACTGAAGGCACCCTCGATGTAGGCTTCGGTCGATGTCTTGTCCCGACTCTTGTCATCGGCTTCAGAAGCCTTCAAACCAATTAAAGACTTAACGAAACTAAACATTTGTTAATCTGAAGACTTAAAGCAATAAAATGTTATGAAATGAATTCATTTAAAATAAAATAAAGCGTTTTGTGAGTCGACTGAGAGATGAAATGCGAATCACTTTTAGTGACTTATCGTCTGATTTAATGTCAAATGTTTTGAATGAGAGAAAGCTTTTAAACTCAAAACATTGGTTCGAACTCTGATTGGCTAACAGTTAGTCACAGAAAAGCATTTGTCTCACTCTTTGGCCAATCATTAGTTTAGTACCCAAAGGATTACATATAAAATGACGCAATACTCGCAAACTTGACTTTCAAAGTGCCAGTTTTGATATTTATTTTCAATGTTATCTTGCTAATTTTATTTAACTGGCTTATTATTCTTCAGCTATCTCTTTAAAACAAATAAATAATCTTGCATATTTTGAAGAATGAAATTATTAGAACAGTCTTAATTAACTCTTGCCAATTTAGTCTGAAATACCATGATAAAATTTTGATTGAAAATTATTTAAAGTTTACCAAGCTAACTAATTAAGTATTAAGTGATAAAATAGGAAACAACTTATTCTATAACAAATCAAAAATCAGATGACTTGTTATACTGACATTGAATCTATTGAAATGATATATTGCAAGATAACAATAATCAAAGACCAGTCAATTCATTCTACTTATGATAATTGAGAAAAGAAACCGAAAACAAGTGATCTGTGATGTGAAGCAATCAAATTGTCGTTTGAATTGATTGGAAAAATGTTGGACATCCTTGTAGTAAATAATTTGACTCTTGGTATTTGAGAGCATATGAATTACTTCTCATTAGAGATTAGATAAGGATTTTGTATAAAACTATTGGAAAGTTAAGAAATTAATTACTAGATTATAGTTTTATTGGAAAATTTCATTTAGAAAAATGAAGTTAAGTTCAGTTTTATGGGTTTTCTCCGTCATTGCGTTCACTGAATGCAAAAGAGGTAAACCTAGATAAATATGAACCAGGTCTATCCTGGTCTGCTCTCATCATTGATCACTCATTTGTCTTGATATTTATGGTCAGAACCAAAGTTTGCGCCGTATATAGACGTGACCCGAGAGGCTGAGTTCAATTTGGTTGACTATAAACAGAAATATGGTGTCAAAGCATTCTCTCTGGCCTTTGCTTTGGGAGGAACGGGTGGTTGCAATCCTATGTGGGGCGGACAGACACCTATTGATGACCCAAAGATTATCAATAGGATTAAAGAGTTCAGGGCTGCCGGCGGTGACGTCATTGTCTCAACGGGAGGTGCTTTAGGACCATATCTGGAGACTAGTTGTGGATCTGTGTCAGCACTGGTCAACGCCTACAAGAAAGTGCTTTCAGTTACCTGTTCCACACATATTGATGTGGATGTGGAGTCTTCAGTGCCGGTCGACACTATGAACCAGGCATTGGCTACTTTGCAAAAGGAGAACCCGGCCATTACTGTCAGCTTCACTCTGATGGTGCAGGGTGATGACTATGGCGTCACCGATGCTTTGGGTGTAGGAGTCCTGAAGAGTGCGGCCGCACACGGAGTCAATGTCGATATCGTAAATCCAATGACAATGGAGTTCGGAAGTAAACTGAGCTCATGGGGTGACGCTGTCATCGCTGCCGCAGAGGCCACTCACACACAAATGAAAGGGGTTTGGCCTCAAAAGAGTGATCAGGAATTGTATTCTATGTTAGGGGTGACCCCAATGTTGGGCAGAAATTTCAACGGAAAAATATTCGAACCAAATCACGGCAAACAACTGGTGCAGTGGGCCCTCCAGAAGAAGATCGGACACTTGGCCTTCTGGTCCATCAATAGAGATAAGGGATGTCCAGGGGGTGCACTCGGGCCGTCCTGTTCTAGTATAGCACAGGCAGACTACGAGTTTACAAAGATATTCGTAGCCTTTGATGACGGAAAAGTGGATCCCATAACAGACAGTCCTCACACACAACCCAACCAACAAACTACTGATTCCGGTGTTATCACTGAGACTCCGATCAGAACTACTAAAACCATTGACGGAAAGATGGACTGCAGTGTTGCCGATAGGAAGTACCCGCACCCGACTGACTGCAATAAGTACTACTGGTGTTTCAGTGGAGAACCACATCTGGAATCATGTGGTCCCGGAACCATTTGGGACACCGAACACCAGGACTGCAATTACGCGAAAGACACGAATAGAAGTGAATGCAAATGAGTTTCAGTTGTAATCAATTTGTTTTAATTCAACTCTAATTCAAATAAATGCCAAATATTTCGATAAAAATTGAAAAAAATATTTTGAAATGAATTACAAATGATTTTACGAAAAGAATGAATTGATTTCAAAGAAGTGATATAATCGAAAATTTTAGACAAAATAAGACTCGAATCAAATATTTTCGATTTCTTAGATTTTGGGGAAATAGACTCCTATTGAGGGATAAATGTTTTATCCGAACAATAAAAGGACTTCATTTCATTGCAGTATTCTATGAATTGGGACCAATTGTTGTCATTTGAGAGGAGCATTGGGTTGCCGATCACTACGAGGAAAGCCATCGCTCTACTGATGGCAACATTGAATCGCTTGGGGTTGTGAACGAAGCCGAGGCTATGATTCCTGTCGTATTCCAAATGCTCTTTTGTCGAGCGAACCATCGATACAATGATTACTCGCTTTTCGAGGCCTTGAAATTCCTCAATTGTGCCGACTCTGCATTCCTTTAGGTATGAGTTGTGTCCGACACGATCGCGAATATATTCACGAATTTCCATCACTTGCTTTCGATACGGAGTTATAATACCTTTGAAAATAACTTTTAATAATTATCAACAATAATAATAAAATAGAAACCGATATCTTTGGGAACGACTCCTCTCTCATATAATTTAGACAAACAATTATAGACTTCTAAAACCTCTTCCATATTATACCAAGATGGGATGTCCTTTCCCTGTTTGTCTTCCCCTAAATTAAATAAAAATCAATAAAAATAAGATTTAATTCTTGGGAACTGACCGATGACTGCAATAAAATTGACGACTGATCTCAGCTTAAAGCCAAGAATGAGATCCCGATTGGTTTGAAAATTGAATTTGAGTTCGTTTTCATAGAATAATTGCGAAGGAATTCTCATAATCTGTTCGTCCGATCGGTAATTGTCGACCAATTTTACCAAAAACTTTGGATTATAATAACTGTATTTTTTGAACTTTTCGTCTTTTTTGTAGGGTTTGAATGAATTTATCAGACGTTCCATAAGTGATAAGTTGAGTCCATAGTCTTTGGCTTTTCGGGAGAAGATAACGGGTCCCAACTGTTTGTGATCTCCGGCCAACACAACTACTCCGTAACCCAATGCACTCATTACAATAGGAATCAAAGACTCTGGTTCTGTGACCTGAGCCGCTTCGTCGATGAAGGTGTGTGTGAAGTGATTGGACGACAATTTGTATCTAAAAATGATTCCCGCCTGAGATGTTGTGGTGACGATTATCCGGTGATATAACCACTTTTTGGGGTCTTCTTCAGCTATTTGAGTGACTGATTCCAAGTCTTTAGGAGTTTCCCCTAATATTGATAAAAATGTGATTTTGTTTTAGGATTTAGTCTAATATTAAGTATTGTTTTATACGATGAAAGGCTTTGATTCGAATCAGATCCTTATCGGTGACTAAACCGCTGTTCAACAGCTTTCGTGCGATCAAATCAGCGGAACTGTTGTCTGCAGTGCACGCGATTATACGGCTCTCACTTATATTCTTAAACACCTGAAGTATTGACTCAACAATAGTGACAGTCTTTCCAGTGCCGGGCGGACCGAAAATTATGAATGGAGTCGGACGACATTCCCCGCGAAGACTGCGGACAACCGCCAGCTTTTGTCTCTCATTTAATGAAGTGTTGATCCAATTCACAGAATTAATAAATACTTTTTTCAATGGCTTCTGAATAATGACTTCATTGGGGAATAATACCCTTTCCTCCAGATTTGAGGCCAAATTGATGGCGTGATGACAGCGACGGATCACAGTTCTCAAGAAAGGAAACAAATATTTAAAGACTTGAATTTCCGTGAATTCCAATACCGGCCTAATATGAACTTCACTCGAAACGAACCGCCGCTGAAGTCTCTGTGGAATTGTTTACTGAATCGGATGAGTATATCCTCTGTTCTGACCTGAATTAGAGATAATTGTTTTAATCAAATACTAAGAGTAAAGCCATTACTTCGTGAACATAGCCCTCGAATCTCTCGTCTGTTAGTTTCTCCTCTTTGGACACCAATATTCTGTCCCCAATTATAAGACTGGGTCTGCCATCAGCCATACCGGGAACAGTGATCGCAATATACCGGCCCTCAGTTCTGAGTCTAACGCCACTCATATTATACTTCGAAAGAATTATTTGATTCTCACATTCCTCGAGATATAGCAATGAATGGAATTTCTTTCTATAATTAAATTTATTGAGTCGTTGTCCTAACTCTGGTCTAATTTTTTCAATTGAAGTCTTCTTTTCTAAGACTGTCCACAATTTTTGGGGAATAAAATATTTGTCGAGTTTCACAAAATCGATGGATTGCTTTGGATTCCAGGGTCTCTCCCCCGGAATGATCACATATTTATTACCGAAGAACTCCAGGATATCGTCAAATGGTGTGCACTGATTAGGGTAATCGTCGACAAGGAATTGATTGCGGGAATGGGAAGCCTTAACGGAGACGGAGACGAAACGTCCGATTTTGAAGCCCTCGAAATTGAAGACGACTAAGACGTTGTGTTCCCCGCAATACCTGTTCACAGATAAGACTCAGTTATTCACAATTAATAATTGATTTTAAGTTTTTTTTACTCTGAATCACAGATCAGTTCAATTAAAACATGGGATCGGCCTCTGATCACATATGGAGGCTCTGAACTCAAATCTAAGCCATGAAAGCCATTGAAACGGATCTGATTCTCTCCCTCTTCGATATCAACTGAGAGTACGATTTGAGGAATTGTTCCCTTATTTCTGAAATTTCGAGAAAATTCATTACTTTAAGTGAAGATAACATTATTGAAGATTCACTCAATTAAAACAAAAACTGATTTCTGTTCAGAGACTCTGATGTCTTCGAATTGGATTTTGTTATCGATTTCTATTTCGTTCTTATTCTTAAATAATTCACTCGCAATGGAATCGATTCTGTCCTCTGTGTTGACCGACGGATCGTTGGACTCATTCAAAGGATACGCTCTCCACTGGAAGTCATTGTTCTGAGTCTCAATCAAAACACATTTCTGGACGTCTCCGACATTCAGAGTTTGTGTCGAAGAAGTCTTTCGTATGAATGCCTGGATTAAGGTTTTGACAGAAATCTAAAAAAATTTAAAAATAATGAATGCATTGAATACCTGGTCTTCAAATATAAAACTCGCGAAATCTATCTGATATTCGGTGATCTTTCCGGTGATAATCTTATAACGAAGTGGTTTAACTGTCTTTTTGTGGTCACTGCCGACCACAACGTTAACCAAATCGCCGACCGATAGGTCTGTTATATAATTTCGCTTTTGTTCCGAAAGTGAAAACAATTATAGAAATTATTGAAAGAATTTGATTCAATACAAACATCGAAACCGATTTCTTGGCCGTCAATTAGTATCTCATTATCGCTGATCACATCGATTACCACTCCTTTAACATAACAATACTGATCTTCAATAATGGGATTAGTGATGGGGTCTTCCAATCCATTCCACTCCTTATTTGAGGTATCATTGACTAAATGATTGGTCATCTCATCGGTCAGATATACCGAAGATTCCCTCATATTCTGTGCGGTACTTCTATTTAAAGACAAATCAATGGCATTATTATAATTGTCTTCAGAAGTGGCAGAACTAGTGGACGGTCTGCTTATATCCATTTTCAATGTGATATCAATGAAATACAAAACAGAAATGATTTCAATTCTAATAGATTTTCGTTTTATATTTCAGGTTTGGCTCTGACTCATGTTCTTGATAATGCTCATGGTATGCTCTTGGCTATTTATTGTAATGCAATTGTCGGCACTCTCTTTGTTATACAGTTTTTGAGTTTTGAATAGAAATAATTGGAAATCAATTGAATGTCTCATTCGTTGAAAACAGAACTCAATCTATAAAAACGGTTTTCCTTTGAAGAAGTGTTCAATAGTTTGAACGCTTTTTCTGTAATTAATGGCACCGGAAGTGAAAACTTTCAAAATTCAGTTCAATCGATGAGTTTTTCAGAGTTCACTCAAATATTAGTCTTTTATTAAGAATTACTAATAAACTGTTTTGTCGTTAATTACAAAAATTAATTAAAACATAAAATTTTATTCAAATTGTTTAAATTGAACTTTAATTAAGAAAATGACAAACATTTGGATAAAAATTGAAATAAAAATGACTTCAATTGAATGAAATGACGAATAAATTGTTAATTGAATAAAAGTTTTGACAAAATTATGTCTAAAATGAAATATTCTTTAGATTTTTCAATGGATTTGTCTTTCAGTCGAAGAAAATTATGAATTCATTTGATTGCAGTGTTCTATGAATTGCAACCAATTATTGGAATCCATTGAGAGGAGGGAATGACTTCCAATTACTATGAGGAGAGCCATCGCTCTACTGATGGCCACATTGAACCGCTTGGGATTGTGGAGGAATCCCAGACTGTGTTTCATGTCGTGTTGCAAATGGCCTTTTGTTGACCGAACCATCGATACAATGATAACCCGTTTCTCGAGGCCTTGGAATTCCTCAATCGTACCGACTCTGCACTCGTTTATAGAGGGAGACCATCCGTTTTCACGGATGTAATCCCGAATCGCCATCACTTGCTTTCGATACGGAGTTATAATACCTATGAAACCAGTTTTTAGAAAATTTTATTACAATTATTGTATTGAATACAAACCGATATCTTTGGGGTCGACTCGAGAGACATGTAATTTAATTAATAGCTGATAGACTTCTCTGACTTCATCCATATTAAACCAAGATGGAATGTCTCTTCCCTGTTGGTCTACCCCTAAATCAACAAATTATAGTTTATTTATCGTATAATTTAAAGAAGTGAACAAACCCTCGACGGCCACAAAATTGACGGCTGATCTCAGGTTAAGGGAACGAATCAGAACTGAATCCGTTTGAGTATTGAATATCAGTTCGTTTTCATAGAATAGTTGAGAAGGAATTTTCATAATCTCTTCCACCGATCGGTAATTGTCGACCAGTTTTACCAAAAACTTCGGATTATAATAACCGTATTTCTCGAACTTTTCGTCCTTTTTGTATGGTTTGAATGAATTGATCAGACGCTCCATAAGTGATACGTGAAGTCCATACTCTCTGGCTTTTCGGGAGAAGATAACGGGTCCCAACTGCTTGTGATCTCCGGCCAAAACCACTACTCCACCACTCATTGCACTCATTACTATCGGTATCAGTGACTCGGGTTCTGAAACCTGTGCCGCTTCGTCGATGAAGGCGTGAGTAAAATGTTTTGACGACAATTTGTGTTTGAAAATGACTCCGGCCTGAGATGTTGTGGTGACGATTATTCGATGGAATAACCACTTCTTCTGGTCTTCTCCAGCGATTTGAGTGATTGATTCCAACTGTTTGGGAGTCTCTCCTGAAATGAATTTTGAAAAATTATTTTCAAATCAAATGTTTGACAAAACATACGATGAAATGCTTTGATTCGAATCAACTCCTGGTTTGTAACCAAATTGCTGTCCAACAGTTTCTGTGCGATCAGATTCGCCGAACTGTTGTCTGCAGTGCAGGCAATGACACGACTTTTGCTTATATTGGTAAACACCTGAAGAATTGACTCAACGATAGTCACAGTCTTTCCGGTGCCGGGCGGTCCAAAAATTATGTAAGGAGTCGGACGGGATTCTCCGCGAAGGGCGCCGACAGCCGCCAACTTCTGTTTCATATTCAAAGAAGTGTTGAACCAATTTATGGAATCCATTGGAATCTTCTTAAGCGGAGCTTTGATTGAGATATTGTCAGGAAATAAGACCTCTTCCATCATATAAGTGGCCAAATCGATGGCGTGATGGCACCGACGGGTAACAGTTCTTAAAGAGTAAAATTTTTTAAAAATATTTGAATTGAAGGGAAGTTCAATACCGGCTAAACATGAATTTCACGTCAAACAACCCGACGGTGAAGTCTTTGTGGACTTCTCTACCGAATCGGATGAGAATTTCCTCTGTTCTGACCTGAGTTTGAGATAATCGTTTGAATTCAGAATTTAAAGTAAAGCCTCACTTCGTGAACAAATCCCTGATATCCTCTGCGTCTCTCGTCTGTGACCTTCTGATCGAAAACCAAAATACTGTCACCGATTATAAGACTGGGTCTGCCGTCAGCCAAACCGGGAACAGTAATCGCAATAAAATATCCATCAGTTCTGAGTCTAACGCCTTTCATGTTATACTTCGAGAGATTTATTTGATTCTCACATTCCTCCAGAAATAGCAATGAATGGAATCTTTGCCTAAAACTAAATTTATTGAATTGTTTTCTCAATTCTGGGAAAATGGCTTCAATTGAAGAGTTCTTTTCCAACGCATTCCACAAATTCTTCGGAATTTTGTATTCGTCGAGTTTCACAAAATCGATGGATTGCTTCGGATTCCAGGGTTTCTCTCCCGGAATAAATTCAATTTCTTCGTCCAACGGATCAAATGAATTGCCGTCGGCTGACTCCAAATTAGGATAATCTCCGCAAAGGAATTGATTCTGAAAATGATTTTGTTCGACAGGATTGGAGGCCTTCACAGACATAGAGACGAATCGTCCGATTCTGAAGCCCTTGAATTGGAATACAATTAAGACGTTGTGTTCCCCGCAATACCTGTTCACAGATAAGACTCAGTTATTCACAATTAATAATTAATTTGAAGTTTTGTTACTCTGAATCACAGATGAGTTCAACAAAAGCATTGGATTCGCTTTTGATGAGAAACGGAGGTTCGCCACTCATATTAAAGCCATGGAATGCATGGAAACTGATTTGATTCTCCCCCTCCTCGTTGTCCACCGAAATCAATGTTTGAGATTTTGTTCCCTTATTTCTAAAAAATCATTTCAAGTGAAGTAAATACAAGTATGAAAATGTACTTGATCAAAACAAAAACAGTTCGCCTGTTATTGACTCTCATTTCTCCGAAAGTGATTTCATCAATGATTTCGATTCCGTTCTTATTTGCCATCAGTTCTTCGGTATTGTATTCAGTTCTGGCCTCAGTATTGGCGGAGGGATCGGCCGACAGCTCTAAGGGGTAGGCTCTCCATTTGTATTCAGTGTCTTGAGAGGCGATTACGACACACTTCTTGACGTCACCGACTGTTAGACTTTCTGTCAAAGAAGTGTTTCGGATAAATGCCTGGAATAAAGGTTTTGACCAAAAAATAAAAGCATTTAAAAGCAATAAATGATTACTTTATCGGAGAATATAAAACGCTTTGAATTCTTCTCATATTTAGTGATCTTAGCGGTGATTATCTTATATCGAAGGGCTTTAACCGTCACTTTGTTATCCATTCCGACGACAACATTCACCAAATCGTCGGTCGAGAGGTCTGTTATATAATTTCTCTATAGTTTCCAAAAGAGATAACAAATGAGTTTTTTAATGAATTGGAATCAATACAAACCTCGAATTTGATTCGTTGGCCATCGATCACAATCTCTCTATCGCTGACCACTTGAGTTACGGCTCCGGTTCCTAAGCAAAAGCCGTCTTCAATGTCGGGATTAGGGATGTGGTGCTCCACTCCATTCCACTCTTCATTAAAGTCATTCAAATTGGAGACATCGCTGACTCTATTAGTTGTTACGTCACTCAGACATAAAGAAGAGGATTTAGCCCTTCCGCTGATATAGTCTTCGAGACTCATCTCTAAAGACAATTTATTGGCCTCAGAACTAGTGGAGGGTCTGCTGTAAGCCATAGCAAAGGGATTTAATAGTCAGAGGAAATCAATTTAAATGTGAGGATTGAAAGCAGTTCTGACTCAGACTTCAATTGACTGCTTTGTCGTCACTTTCTTTGTATTAAAGCTTTAAAAGCTTTCAATTGAATAGTGACTCAATTTATACAAAAAACGTTTTTTCTCTGTTTTTCAAATGATAGGTCACTGAAACTGAATTCCCCCAAAATTCAAACCAATTTATGACAAATTAAGTCTTCAGACGAACACTTTATTGAAAGAAAAAATTTATTCAAATTAAAAATTTTCATTTGATTTCAATTTAATTAAACAGATATTAGTATTGAATTAAAATAGTATTTCGTAAAAATTGGATAAATTAAGTAAAATAATTGAATTAAAAACTTTTGACAAAATAAAGGCTTAAATAAAATAAATTCTTTAAATTAAGAGGAATTGAGTCTTCAATTTGAAGAACTAATTATTATTCTTCGGAAATAGAATACGATTTCTTTTGACGGCAATACTCTATAAATTTGTGCCAATTCTTGTCTATAGAGAGAAGGCATGGATTGCCGATCACAAAGAGGACAGACATGGCTCTACTGATGGCCACATTCAGTCTTTTAGGGTTGTGAACGAACCCCAGGTTGTAATTCCTGTCGTATTGCAGATACTTTTTTGCCGACCGAACCATCGAAAGGATAATAACCCGCTTTTCGAGGCCTTGGAATTCCTCGATTGTGCCGACTCTGCACTCGACTAAATCCATATCATTAATGTAGTCACGAATTTCCATCACTTGCTTTCGATACGGAGTTATAATACCTTTGAAAAAACGTTTTTAGTAATTATAGTAATCATAGAAAACAAACCGATTTCTTTGGGATCGACGCCTGAGTTATATAATTCAATTAAAATCCGATAAACCATTTTGACTTCATCCAAATTGTACCAAGATGGAATATCTTTACCCTTTTGATCTTTACCTAAACAAATAAATCGTTAATTAATTGATAATATTAAAGGAACCGACGGTTCGGCTACCGACCCTTCACTCCAACAAAATTGACGCCAGAATTGAGTTTCAGATCATTAATGAGTTTGTGATCCGTTTTGAAATTGAATTTAATTTCGTTTTCATAGAAGAGTTTCGATGGAATTCTCATAATATGTTTGTCTGTCCGGTAATTGTCGATTAATTTTACCAAAAACTTCGGATTAAAATAACTGTATTTTTTGAACTTTTCGTCTTTTTTGTAGGGTTTGAATGAATTTATCAGACGCTCCATAAGTGATACGTGAAGTCCATAGTCTTTGGCTTTTCGGGAGAAGATAACGGGTCCCAACTGTTGGTGATCTCCGGCCAACACAACCACTCCATAACCCATTGCACTCATTACTATTGGAATCAAAGACTCGGGTTCAGTGACCTGAGCCGCTTCGTCAATGAAGGCGTGTGTGAAGTGATTGGACGACAGTTTGTGTCTGAAAATGATTCCCGCCTGAGATGTTGTGGTGACGATTATCCGGTGGTATAACCACTCTTTTGGGTCTTCGTTTGCAATTTGAGTGATTGACTCCAACTCTTCAGGAGTTTGCCCTAAAATCATTGAAAACAATATTTCAAATATATTTTTAGTCAATCATAAGAATTGTTTCATACGATTAAATCCTTTGATTCGAATCAACTCCTGATTAGTGACTAAACCGCTGTCCAACAGTTTCTGTGCGACCAAATCGGCGGAACAGTTGGCTGCGGTGCAGACAATGACACGACTTTTGCTTAAATTCTTAAAAACCTGAAGTATTGACTCAACGATTGTGACAGTCTTTCCAGTGCCGGGCGGACCGAATATTATATACGGAGTCGGACGACATTCGCCTCGAAGGGCGCCGACAACCGCCATCTTCTGCCTCTCATTTAATGAATTATTAATCCAATCGACAGAATTGATAGGAATTCTCTTCAGTGGAGTTTTAAATAAGAGTTTATTAGGAAATAAGACCTCTTCGACCATATGCGGTGCCATATCCACCGCGTGATGACAGCGACGGATCACAGTTCTGAAGAGAATTATACTTTTGAAAAATAAGCGAATTGTGAATTGAAATACCTGGATAATGTGAATTTCACGTGAAAAGATCCGTCCCTGAAGTTTGTGTGAAATTCTCTGTTGAATCGGATGAGTATATCCTGTGTTTTGACCTGAGTTACAGATAATTGTTTTAATCAAATACTAAGAGGAAAGCCATTACTTCTTGAATATAGCCCTCAAAACCGATCGCTTTCTCCTCTTTGAGTTTATTTTCTTTAAAAACAAGTATTCTGTCCCCAATTACAAGACTGGGTCTGCCATCAGCCAAACCGGGAATAGTGATCGTAATATACCGGCCCTCAGTTCTGAGTCTAACACCACTCATATTATATCTGTTGAGAATCAATTGGTTCTCACATTCCTCCAGATATAGCAATGCGTGGAATCGCTTCCTGTAATTGAATTTATTGAATGGTCGCTCCAACTCTGGTAATGACTTTATTGAAGATCTTCTTTCGACTGCTCTTCGCAAAGGAAGGGGTAAATTATATTTTTTCATCGTTTCACAAATCATTTTATTTGGATTCCAGGGCTTCTCTCCGCGAATAATTACAATTTGTTGTCCACATCCGTAGAATATTCTGTCCGTCGATTTGTAAGGTGTTTGGCCAGAATTATATGCAATCCATTGGTTATCGGTATAGAAATTCCTGACCGACAAAGAGACAAATCTCCCGATTTTGAAGGACTCGAATTTAAATTCAAGCAATGAGTTGTGTTCTCCCAAATACCTGACCAAAGATAAGACTCATTATTATCAGAATTGAATAGAAATATTTTGTTACTGAGTTTTGCAGATGAGCTCAACGTAAGCATAATCTCCACTTCGAATGACGTGCGGCGGTTCCCGTCGTCTCCCATAAAATGAAGAAAAACTGATCTGAGTTTCCCCCTCTACGCTCTCCACCGAAACCAATGTTTGAGGTTCTGTTCCCTTATTTCTGACATTTTTTTAAGAGAATTAATTATTTTAAGAGAAGATAATATTTTTGAAGACTCACTGAATTAAAACAAAAACAAATTTTTTGCGGTTGAGTCCCATCTCTCCGAAACTGATTTCTTTATCGATTTCTATTCCATACTTTTTGGACAACAGCTCTTCGGTATAGCTATCAATGTGGTCCACTTTGTTGACCGAGGGATCACTTGACTCTTCGTAAGGATATGCCCTCCATTTAAAGTCACTGTTTTGTGTCTCAATCACAACACACTTCTGGAGGTCACCGACACTCAGACTTTGTGTCGAAGAAGTCTTTCGTATAAATGCCTGGAATAACAGTTAATACAAAAACTTTCAAAATTGAAAAGTTATGAATACCTTCTGATCACAGAATACAAAACGCGTGAATTCCTTTTGATATTCGGTAATCTTTCCGGTCATTAATTTATAGCGAAGCGGTTTAACCGTCACTTTGTCATCACTGCCGACAACAACATTAACCAAATCGTCAACCGATAGGTCTGTTATATAATTTCGCTTTTGTTCCGAAAGTAAAAATAATTATAGAAAAACATTGAATTAAATACAAATACAATACAATACTTGATATATAATTTGTTTGCCGTCAATCATAATCTGATTATCGCTGACCACTTCTGTTACCACTCCTGTGATTAAACAATACTTATCCTGAATGAAATCATTTGTGATGTCACTGATGTGGTGTTCCAATGCATTCCACTCTTCGTTGAATTCCTCGGAATCGGAGAAATCAGTGACTTTATTAGTGGTCATATCGCTCAAGCATTTCGAGGATAAGCTCTCGTTCTCTGCGATACTTATATCTGAAGACAAATCTATAACATTATCGTCAGAAGAGACCAAACTATTGGAATGTTTACTAAAACCCATTTGAAAGTAAAATCACTGAAATACTAAACGCAAATGACTTCAGATTTTCAAAGTGTTCTGTTTTTACACAAGAAATTTGACTCTCTTTTATGGTTTTTATGGTATTTATTAGCTCTTGGCTATTTATTGTAGAAGCCTACAAATTATAGACTTCCCTCAAACCATTGGAGTTCAAAGGTAGCGCATTTCCCAACCAATTCCTTATGGCTTAGCTATGGGTCAGGTGTTAATCGGCTTAAAAGGAATGGACAAATAAAACCAATATCAATGATCCATCACGTTTTATTCTAATTCTAATTGAGATATAAATAAAAGGAATGTTTGGATATATTTCTTTGAATTGAAAATTATTAGGAAAGTATTACTCAAATGATTTCATTACTTTATCCACAGATTATTGAACTAAATAATTGCACTTAAGATTAGCCGAAACCACATTTGGAGTCGTTCCCAACCCGTGCCGATTGAGTCGCTAAACAATAATCTAATTAAACAAACAATAAATTACTTTCATTCTCAAGAATCACAACAAACAGTGGTTTAAATCAGTCATCAAATGAAGGACTGATTGTTTTCAATTCAATTATTAAATTTTTTCCAATTTATTTTGATTGTTTGCGTCTGTGTTACTATAGTAACAGACGGATGCCAACACTCTAAATAAATTAAAAAAAATTATTCTTTTTTCAGAATAAATCGGATGGTATTAAAAATAACAAATTTTACAAGGTCAAATTACAATGTTACAATTTTTCAAGTTAATGTCGGTCTGAAATGTTTTGTATTTAAGGATTAGAAACCCTTTCCACAATGGTTGTAATATAGACTAGGTACTTAAATGTAGAATCACAACAGGAATATTATGATCCAGGGAACATTATCTACATTAAGCACCAAGACTTCAATTTAGCAAAAGAGAGGAAAAGAAGTGAATGTAAATGAGTTTCAGTTGTAATCAATTTGTTTTATTTCAAATAAATAAAAATCAGTTCAAAAATAATAGAAATAAAATTTTAGAAAAATAAGGTCTCATTTATATTAAACTTTTGGAGCAATCATTTTATAACAAGTATTCCATATTCGGTACATAAAATGAATTCAATTGTTTGCAATTATTTATAAATTGTGACCAATTCTTGTCAAGAGAGAGGAGCAGAGGGTTACCGATCACAATAATTAGAGCCATCGCTCTACTGATGGCTACATTGAATCGCTTGGGGTTGTGGACGAACCCCAATCTGTAACAATTGTCGTGATGTAAGTTCAGTTGAGCCGATCGTACCATTGAAACAATGATCACTCGCTTTTCGAGGCCTTGGAATTCCTCAATTGTTCCGACTCTGCACTCGACTAAACCCTTGTCACGAATATATTCACGAATTTCCATCACTTGCTTTCGATACGGAGTTATAATACCTTTAAAATCATTTTTTAGTAATTGTTCTAAACTTTGAATACAAACCGATATCTTTGGGATCGACTCCTCTGTTATATAATTTTAACAAACAATTATAGACTTCAATAACTTCTTCCAAATTATACCAAGAAGGAATATCCTTTCCCTGCATGTCTTGGCCTAAATGAAATTAGCCTTAATGATTAGGGATTTACAATTTTATTACTGTTACCGACCTTTGACCGCAACAAAATTGACAGCATTTTCGAAATCAAGGGAACGAATGAGAGTCCAATCTGTTTGAGTATTGAAAATGAGTTCGTTTTCATAGAATAGTTTCGATGGAATTCTCATAATATCTTCGTCTGTCCGGTAATTGTCGATCAGTTTAACGACAAACCTCGGGTTATAATAACCGTATTTTTTAAACTTTTCAACTTTTTTATAGGGTTTGAATGAATTTATCAAACGCTCCATAAGTGATACGTTGAGTCCACAGCGTTTGGCTTTTTGAGAGAATACGACGGGTCCTAACTGTTTGTGATCTCCGGCCAACACAACTACTCCCAACCCCATTGCACTCAATACAATCGGAATCAGTGACTCAGGTTCTGAGACTTGTGCCGCTTCGTCGACGAAGGCGTGGGTGAAGTGATTGGACGACAGTTTGTGTCTGAAAATGATTCCCGCCTGAGATGTTGTGGTGACGATTATTCGGTGGTATAACCACTTTTTTGGGTCTTCGTTTGCAATTTGAGTGATTGACTCCAACTCTTTAGGAGTTTCCCCTAATAATTAAAATTGTATTTCAAATAAGACTTGATTCCAATCTTTAGAATTGATTCATACGATGAAAAGCTTTGATTCGAATCATGTCTTTATCGGTGACTAAACGGCTGTCCAATAGCTTCTGTGCGATTAGATTCGCAGAACTGTTGGCTGCGGTGCAGATAATGACACGACTGTTACTCAAATTCCAAAATACTTGAAGTATAGCCTCAACAATAGTGACAGTCTTTCCAGTGCCGGGCGGACCGAAAATTATATACGGAGTCGGACGACATTCGCCTCGAAGAGCGCCGACAACCGCCAACCTTTGTCTCGTATTTAAAGAATTGTTGAACCAATTGATAGAATCGATAGGAATTAGCTTAAGTGGGCTCTGGATTAAGACATTATTTGGGAATAAAACTCGTTCTTCCATATGAACGGCCAAATCCAGTGCGCGATGACAGCGACGGATAACAGTTCTTAAAAAAAGAAACAAATAATTATAAGAATTTAATATAATTTCAGTCGAATACCGGCTTAATATGAACTTCACTGTAAACGAACCGCCGCTAAAGTCTCTGTGGAATTGTTTACTGAATCGGATGAGTATATCCTCTGTTCTGATCTGAAATCAAAATAATTGTTTTAATCACTTATTTAAGACAAAGACATTACTTCGTGAATAAATCCTTCGAAACCAATGCCCCTCTCGTCTGTCACTTTCTCTTCTTCTAAGGCCAATACCCTATCGCCCACAATAAGACTGGGTCTGCCATCAGCCAAACCGGGAATAGTGATTGCAATATACCTTCCCTCGGGCCTGAGTCTAACACCACTCAAATTATATCTGTTGAGAATCAATTGGTTCTCACATTCCTCGATATATAGCAATGCGTGAAATCTTTTTCTGTAATTGAATTTATTCAGGGGTCGCTCCAACTCAGGGAATATGTCTTCCGTTTCTACTAAAGACCAGTTATTTTCGATGGCTCTTAACAACTGATCCGGAATATCGTACGATTCCAACATTTCAAAGAGCCTTTTACACGGATTCCATGGTTTTTCCCCACGAATTATAACAATTTGTCGGTCAAAGTGGTTAAGGGTATCGCCGGCCCATATCAGGCAATTTATATTATTTTTTCGGGTTTTGTGATCTCTGACCGACACTGAGATAAAGCGTCCGATAATAAAGCCGTCGAACTTGAATTCAATTAAGTCGTTGTGTTCTCCCAAATATCTGACCAAAGATAGGACTCAATGATAGAAACTTTGATTTGAAGGCAATTTCGTTACTCAGTTTCGCAGATTAGTTCCACATAAACAGAATCTCCACTTTGGATGACGTGAGGAAAGTCAAGACTCCATGGGTTGAAACGAATTTGATTGTCCCCCTCCTCGTTGACCACCGATACCAAAGTTTGCGCTTTTATTCCCTTATTTCTGAAATTTTGGAGAAATTCCATTATTTTAAAAGAAGTAAAAATAACTGAAGGCTTACGTAATGCGGACCCAAACTGTTCCCTTCCTTTTGAGTCTCATATTTCCGAAACTGATTTTCTCATCGATTTCTATTCCATTCTTATTCTTCAGCAACAATTGGGTATAGCATTCAATGATGTTTTCTGTGATGGTTGAGGTATTGCAGGACTTGTCATAAGGATATGCTCTCCAATTATAGTCTCTGTTTTGTGTCTCAATTACAACACATTTAATAACGTCACCGACTCTTAGACTTTGTGTCGAAGAAGTCTTTTGTATAAATGCCTGGAATAAGGGTTTAACAGAAAATCTTAAAATTAAAAAGTGATAAATCAATACCCGATCACAGAATATAAAACGCTTCAAATCCTTTTGATATTCGGTAATCTTTCCGGTCATTATTTTATAGCGAAGCGGTTTAACCACCACTTTGTCATCACTTTTGACGACGACGTCAACCAAATCGTTAACCGAAAGGTCTCTTATATTATTTTGCTTTTGTTCCCAAAGAGATGATAATTAAAGAAATTGTTGAAACATTTAATTGAATACAAACATCGAATACGATTTGTTGTCTGTCAATCACTATCTGATTATCGGCGATCACTTGGGACACGACTCCATTTGCTAAACAAATTTCTTCCTCAGTATCAGAGATGTTGTGTTCAAATGCATTCCACTCTCCATTGAATTGATCGAAATCAAAGTCATCACTGACTTTATTATTGGTCTCATCTCTAATGTATGGAAAGAAATCAGTGATACTCTCTTCGGAACTGATATCTGAAAACGAGTCCATATTATTGTGATTAAAGTCTTCAGAAGTGAACAAATCATTTGAATATTTTATTTTACAAAACAAATGCTTAATACAAATGAATTGAAAGTATTGGTTCTGATTCATGCAACAAATTTTACTCATATTTATGCTCTTGGTTATTCATTCTATTACCTTTTACTCAATCCATACTTGAGGGAGAAATACTGAACTTGCAAATCAAACGAAGCCACTGACGTTTAGGAACTTTCTATAGTTTACCTCAATTTTATGTTTAAAAGAGTGGACAGAATAATAGCATTTTTACTCACTTTCAAAGATATAAATTTAAAATAAATAGAAAATGATTTTTAATTTTAATCACTTTTCAAATGATTATTGAAATAAACGGAGAATTTGTTGTTTGTCTCGAATTGAATTTTATTGAAACAAATCTTTTGCTTTTAGTCTCAAAAAAACATAACAATCAGTGGTTTTAATCAATAATCAAATCATTCATCAGATAAACGACTGATTTGTCTTCAATTCCGTTAAAATTGTGTTAAATATTCTCATTTATAAGCGTTTAATATATTTATAATTAATATATAATAGACTAGAAATACATATAATTTACAAATTGATTAATAAATTCAAAAAAAAACAATTTATATAACAATTAAAATGTTTACACAATTATGGAAATAATGGACAAAAAGAGGAATAAAACTAAAGAACATTTGGTTTTAATAAATAAAAGTCTTAATAATAAATTGTTTTCTCATTAATCAAAACATTTAATTACAATATAAAAGTCGTTTCACATAATTATAACAACACTTAAGAGACGACAACAAAAGCGAATAAAATTGTTGTTAAAGTCGTTGTTTTATTCATAAGAAGCGGTTCTTATGTCTGTCCCCTTAAAAGGAAATTTGTGTCGAGATATCGATCGCAAAGATATCAATGAATTTTAGATTTTTAGTTAAATTTTTAATTTTGTGACGAAAAGTGTGTAGTTTTCATACACCAGAGGAATGGCCTCTCGATTCAGTCCTCAGTCTCTGAGTCAGTCTTTTTGGTTTCGACGACCATTTTCTGTAACTCAAGGATGTGTTCCACGGGATGGGGTTTTCCGTCCTCTCCTATTCTACAGGGCTTTACGACTCCAGTCCTAAAGTTTGGCCAAAAAACAAATCATTCGATGAAATGATTTAAAATTAAATAATTTTTCAGAAATTAGAAAACAAAGTGAAAGTGTTTGAAACTAACTTGGCTAATTTGTCAATCATCTCAACTAAACGGGTCGCCTCATATTCCTTCTGTTCCTGAGTCATACCCGCCATTGGATCGGGTTTTGGCTCTTCATAACAACCCGTCACCGGATTTATTCTGATTTTTACAATAATTATTGAAAACAAAAATAAATATAAAAATATTCGGGAATTCAGGAAAAGTATGTCTTTGAGACTCACTTATCCTTATATTGTATGTACTCTTCTGTATCGCTCTCTTCTGACTCAGAAGAGTAGTCTCCGGAATGTCCGGCGCCGCCTAACATAAGCCCTCTGTTGGCCAGAAGTCCGGCTGCGTTGCCATAACCCGTGTATTTTATAAGTCGAGTGACGTTCTCTTTGCAGAGAACAAAGAGAAAGTCTGCCACCAGTTCCTTGACTTCTGTGTGCGGGGATGTCATCAAACGAACTAATTTGTTGCGAAGGGTTGAGCCCTCTTCTGGCCTTTCTTTCACTTCTTTGAGTGGCGGCAATATCTTTAGGCGAAGATATTTGCGAATTGTGTGGTTGGCTCGCGCGGCCTCACTCAGACATGTGAGGACTGGCGCCAACCGCTCCCGACTGTTCTGAACCGTATGCTATTCGAAAGACAATAAGAGATGAAAGGAAAGGACTGAGTGATGGCTCACATTATCGAGTCTTTTAGATAAGAAGTTGAGAAGAACTGCAATCACTTCCATATTCATCTCATCGTATTCGTGGTCTGGATTATCAGGTCTTCCCATTTCAGTGATCGGCGACAGAAGCTCTTCAAAACTGGGCGCCGGCATTGTTGTCAACAGATTAACGGTATGGCTCTGGAGGTCCTCTTTCTTCTCTTTAGACATCGTATCGCATAGAAGGAGATCGTGAAGAATAGAGACCAGTCTGAGAAAGTGGGCCTCTTCTATCTGCACAGACACATCAGACACATCATTAGACACACCATTAAACTCTTTTTATCAAATCAACAAAAAATGGAAAATAACATAAAAATGAATTTCTTTAAGATTTTTCTACAACTCTTCTAAAATATAATTAAAATTCAGACAATTCTTGAATTTTTTGCGAATATTTTAAGCGAAAAGTTATTTCTGAAGAGTTTTTGAAGAAAATTATGATTGATTTCAGTCTTTTATTCACAAAAAGTTTTAAACGAAAAAAAAGATTTGAAAAAATCAATAAATTTCACATAAAATCATTTGAGCGAAGAAATTGATGGAACAGAATATCTGAGCTTTTCTTCCATTTTTCATATGTTTGGCAATAAATTATTCAAAAACAAAATCTCTCTAATACTCAAACAACTCATTCAGTTCTAAACGAATTCTGTTCTATAGATAGGCTGTGCTCTGCTCTGCTATTCAAATCTTTTTAATTAATTGAAATTTGAAAGAATTCAAATCAAAGTCAAATTACACGAAAAGATTAAAAAAAGAGAGAAAATAATAAGAGTTGAGGACAGACCTCATCCAAGTTGTTTCGGTCGATATTAACGGTAAGATTGAAGAGTGCTTTGAGCACTTCATTGGATAAGTCAACCTCCCAGTCGTCCAAATAGTAGGCCACCAGACAGTCGTCAATCTCAGTCTCAGTGGAGGCGGCCTTTTTGCCCCTCCGGGAGCCCTTCGAGCGGCGCTTGTTTTTATTCGGTATCTTTTCGGCCAAATTCTCTGAATTATTCTTCAGAATGAGATCAATGGCTTCCATAAGATATATCAATCCGTGGTATTCGTCCCTAATTCTGGGGCGAACCTCAGCGCAGAGGGCGCTAATCAGGAACAGCATTCGCATATCAAAATACTTGACCTGAGTTTTGAATAAGAATTGACACAAAATCAATAATTTTATCCAAGAATTCAATTTTGTGATGAATTTTGAGCCCAATTTTTCAATCGATTTGTGTCTCAAATAATATTCGTTTAATAAAATGCTTGAAAACCGAAATATTGGGGGAATTTTGGAGAGAATAACACAAAACTCTCATGAATTTTACAATTCGTGAAATTCCTCGCATTCTTTGACTCACAATAAGTTTTATTTGAATTCTTTTGAGTTTTGCGAAACTCAATGGAAACCCTTATTATTTATTTACAACCTCTTGAGCTCAAAAGGGAACGGATATAAAAGAATAAATAGTTTGAGTCTTAAAAGTGCTAAAACTTGAAATAAAGGGATTAAAAGATTTTAATCCTCTGATAAAAGCCATCGAAATATGTTTTTACATAATTTCAAACAAAAGTTAAGGAAAATCTAAAAATTTAAGTTTTAAATGAATTTTCAATCAAATGGAAAATTAATTGTTTTTTAAAAAGAATAGAAATCATTGATTTCGTCAACAAATCAGAGGTTTTACTCTATTCTGTTCTCAATTGAAAACAATTAAATACAAGAAAAGATTGAAATAATTAGTGAATTAATGGAAGAAAATCAATAAAAACGTGACTAAAAGCCAAACAAATAAATCGATTGACAGATGGAAAGGAGTCGAGTGGACAGAGAGAGGACAGAATGGAGTGGATGTAGACTTACCTCTTGAGGGAGTTGGGGGTCGGGATGCATTCTCAGCCTCAACATAATACCTTCGATACACGAATTATTAGCGCACAGCTTCTGAACAGTGGGACTGTTGTATATAAGATTGCAGAGACACTTCTGGGCCTCGACCACCACTCGAGAGTCGAACCGGACGTTGTCTTTGGTCATGAAGGCCTCCTCCTCGCCGACGAGCATTGCCAAGTGCAACATTGTCTCGATTCGGTCGGCGCTAAACAGTTCCGACAAATGGGTCTTATCTCTGGTCATAATTCGCATCACTTGAAGACATGCCGAGTGTTCGGCCGCGAACTCCGGGTCGCGAAGCATTCGGAACAGGCATTCCATCAGCTGTTTCTTGTGCTGAACACTGTCTTGGATTGTGAATACATTGCCGTACTATTGGAACAAATGCCAAAAGACATAAACAATTGGATTCAATAAATATGTGAAGTTTTTGACAATTAATTCAATATTAATCTGAGATAACTCAAGACTAACAGATATCCTCAGATCTCAAGAATATGATTACGAGAAGAAATAGATGAGGAAAGGCATAAATTATGGACAGAATAGGGATTAAGTTATACCTGAGTCAGGAATTGCTGTAATTTTGTTGAGATGTCATTTTTGTCGCCCACTTTCAACACTTTAATCAACTCTTCCATATCTTAGCCGATATTCTTCAGGTAAGTGATGACCAAATCAATGGATATATTTTAGAGATCAAAGAGAGTGAGAATTACTAAAATCATATTCGGGGCAAAAAATATCAAAAAATCAATTAATGTTTTCAATCAAATGTCAAGTGTTTTCAAAATTAGAGTCAAAAGATGTCTGACATTTATAGAGAAGTTTTGCCGTTTTTCCCCACTTTTTCTCCACTGTTTTCCAGTTATTTCACCAAATTTCTGGGGCTTTCTCTTAATTATTGATTTGTTATATAAAAACTGGGGTTTTTCACTTTGAGAGCCATCTGTTGACGAAATAAAATTCACTGACTTTTCATTTGGTTTTTAGTAATATTCAGGGATTTTAATAGAATTTAGTTTTAGATTAAGGTTTCAGAGGTTTTTCATTAATCACAGTAAAAATCAGTTTTTATTAACCAAAATATTTAACCTTGCTCAAGCTTCTAACATTGAAATTGAGAACTATGAATTATTATGTGAAGATACCAGGCTAAGATTTGATGAATTTCTTGAATATTAAAAGTAGATGGATAAATTTCAATCGGATATTTCCAAGGGTTTCAGCTGTTGCTATGTTTACCAATCAATAAAACCCTGAATTTTAGGGAATTTTTCGATTAAAGTGCTGTGAATTAAGCGCACGTTTTTGTGTTTTCATCGTTTGATTAAAATTTAATTTAATTTAATTAAAGCTTTAATTTGAGTGAAAGCTTATAAGTGTTGAAAAAATGGTCCGGAAGTTACGGTTTCACGAAAGGAAACTTTTGAAAAAAGTTGATTTCATTAATTGGGAGACAAATAATGTGAAAGAAATCGCAATAATGAGAAAATTCAATATCAATAGAGAAGAATATACTAAGTATTCAATTATTTA
>JAQGBD010000442.1:0-30578 GCA_034698165.1 Punctoribates punctum | reverse complement strand
ATGAGTCCAAAAGAGTCACATTGGAGTCATTGGGGCGGCAATGGCTCACACAGAGGTGTTCCCAATGTGTGGCCAAATAGAATAAGTCCACAAACACCCGGGCGGACGGGTATGGCTGATACGGAAATAACTCCCAATGTGTGGCCAAATATAGTTAGTCCTGAGACACCTGGGCGGACGGGTGTGGCGGATACAGGAATGGCTCCCAATGTGTGGCCAAATATAGTTAGTCCACAGACATCCGGGCTGACAGCTATGGCGGATATTGACCTCATCTGCCACCAACTTCATCTGTGGAACTGATGGTCAGGACAGGCCTTCACACACGAAGCCCGAGACAACACTCTCTCAGTGGGCTAAGTATTGGGACGACTCGGAGAACGAGTGACAACGACTTGTGTGGACTCCAACACCAGTATTGATGTCTTTCTATCTCTCAATGATTCTAAACGGCGTCTCTAAAGTGGAGACGACCGAAGATCTTCAAAGCGTTTACCATCGGATCGCTTCTCAAAAAACTTCATTCGTTTTTCTTCTTATTATTCCATTCATTCGATTATATCCCTCAACACATCTCTCAATACATCTCTCAACACATCTTTCAATATATCTCTCAATTCATTCAATTCTGTTTGCATTCAATAAATACATGAAAACTAAGTTTTGAAGTTTAAATAAATAATGAGTAAAAATAAATAAAAAGTGTCCTAATCTCAAAAATGTGTTGTATTCTCCAAAAGACAATTTGCGAGAACTTTATCCCCGATTTGGAAAAATAGTTTTGAATTTAAGTCAAATCTTTTTCCACTTTTTATTAAATCAATATATTGTAGAAAATAATAATATTTCGCAAAAACAGAAATTTTTATATGAGTTCACTCATAATCTAAACTTTAGACCTTTCAGTTTTCAAACAATGAGATAACCATGTTCATTTGATTCTTTCTTTCATTTTATTTTATTTTTTAAATTTAAATTTTTCTTTTCAAACAATAAATTTTCACTCAAGTGCTTTCAGTCATGACTCATGACTGTAAAGCGATTATATTTGTCTGATTGTCTGAATCCTAGATTCTACCACAAAGTCACAACTAGGCTGACCAACCGCCAGCTTTGGGCTGGATTGTCCAGGTTTGAAGGTCTCTGTCCAGCGTCCAGCCGAACGGTCGGGCTGGATGTGTAAATGTCCAGGTTAAAAATCAGACAAAAAATCAATTTATTTTATACAAATTGTGAGGTGGAATGTAATGATTGAGTTGTTTTCTACCTGGACAAAATACTAAAATCTATAATAATCAACACCTTAAATGAATTATTATTAAATATAATTATCAATGTCAATTTCTATTATGAATTAGGTTCTCAAAATCATATTGACTTTTTTGTTTCTTGGTCATGATTCTGGCATATATAATCTGGCTTTGTAAAAAAAATGTCCAGCCCATGTCCAGCTCAAATTTGAGCAATTTAAGAGTTTGTCCAGGTTTAGCTTAAAATGAGTTGGTCAGCCTAGTCACAACCCTAGTCTTCAAATTGAATTCTTTCTTCTTCTAATTTAATTTTAATTTGTATTAAGACTTTCAAAACGAATGATTTATTTCTCAAATTATGATAAATTGAAATAATATCTATTTTTAGAAAAATATCAGACGATTCTAATTATAAATGAATGAATGCGGTAAACAATCACAATCACAATCAGCCCACCATCCCATCCCATCCATGTTATCCCTGTCATCCAAAAATTTGAAATTGAATGCTCGAATCCAAACCAAACTTTTCTATACTTATATCTATTAAATTAAATATTTGTCATAAATTATCTTTTTTTAATTTTTAAGAAAACCTTTATAAAATGCGATTAAAATGTCCCTGTTCAAAATCGAATTTCCATATGTTATTTGTGTCATACGATATATGTTTTTTGTTGATTAGAGAGCCATAAGTTTCAAATAGACTTCAATTTTACTCAGAATTCAAGGACTCCAAGTAATCGACAGTTTGAGTGCATTTTATTGCTATTAATAAAAGTTATATTTATTTAGAATTTTTGTTTTCAATTCTCTTCACTTGTTGTCAACCGCTGTTTGTCTTCAATGGATTTTGTCTTAAGGTTTCTGGTTTTCGGTATTATCGCCGGCATCGGAGCGCTCTATATTCCGTCCATTTTCATGTAAAATCAATTTCTCGATATAGCCTTACTTCGTAGTTAAAAAGGATAAACTTGGTATTTATTTATAGATTTCAATGGTCAGTCATTCAGTGGTTGATTGGTTTCATCCAAACAATAATTTTTATAATTATATTCGCGTTCACCGGAGCTCTCATTTATCCCCTTTTGAATGATTCCAAACCTAAAAAGAAAGAACTCAATGACAAATGGTTTGGAAAAACTGATTATGGTCAGTCTATCAAACACTAGTCATTTGATTAATTAACTATTTATAATTAGGTGAGGGTTCAAAACGAGATGAACCTCAAGATATCACAGAATTTAAAGTCAATGTTTCGGATGAGGTTTTGGAAGATTTACGACGACGTCTGGATTCGGTCCGTTTTGTGGAACCGATCGATGGAACGAATTTCAATTATGGCTTTAATGCCGATTATCTCAAAGAAGTGGTCCAGTATTGGAAAACCCAATTTGATTGGCGCCGACAGGAGTCGGAGTTAAATAAATTCAGTCAATTCACAACTCAAATAAATGGACTCAAAATCCATTTCATTCACATAAGGCCAACAAAAGCGGCCAAAACTGTTGTTCCCATTTTGGTTAGTCTTTTAAATTAATTCTTTGATTCCAATCAAAAAGTCTTATATTTCAGGTAATCCATGGATGGCCCGGTTCTGTGTGGGAATACTATAAATCATTTCCCTTATTGACTGAACCGACAGACGATATTGCATTCGAAGTGATCTGTCCCTCAATACCTGGCTATGGCTTTTCAGAGGCCCCGCACCAGACGGGTCTGAGAGTTACAATCTCTTTGATTATTATTTGACTTATGATTTCCATAAAGGGTTTGATTTGAGAGCCACGGCTTCTATTTTTGTCAAACTAATGAAGAGATTGGACCATGACAAGTTCTTCGTTCATGGAGGCGACTGGGGTTCTGCCATTTCTAAGACAATGGCTAAAACTTATCCTCAAAAGTAATTTTATTAGACATTAGATTAAATACTATTTAGTATTTTGAAAATCAAAATTCTTTCAAATAGTGTGAGGGGAGTGCACTTTACAATGGGCTCGAGTGTTATGTCATTGAGAGGAAAACCCCTCTTGAAGTACATAATCGGAGCCTACTTTCCTTCACTTGTTTTGGAAAATCCTGAAAATGACTACAAAAAGAGTTACCCATTTTGGCAAAAGTTTTCATTTTTGATGCGAGAGACCGGATATATGCACATTCAGGCCACCAAACCTGACACTGTAGGCACAGCTCTCAACGACAGTCCTGTTGGTTTAGCGGCATACATCCTGGAGAAATTCTCGACCTGGACCAATCCCGAGAACGTGAAGAAAGCTGACGGAGGACTGACTCAAAAATTCACTTTAGATGAGTTGCTCACAAATGTTATGATTTACTGGATTTCCAATAATATTACCTCAAGTTTGCGGTATTATAAGGAGAGTATACTCACCAGTAATACAAAGTATGTTTCATTGAATAAACATGATCATTTCATTTACTAAAATACCCTCCAAATAGGACTCCGATTACGGTTCCCTCAGCAATGGCTGACTTTCCCTTTGAATTGGTGCGAAGCCCAAAATCAATGGCAGAGCTGGAGTGCCATAACTTAGTTCAGTACTCAGAGATGCCGAGAGGCGGACACTTCGGCGCCTTTGAAGAGCCCCAACTCTTAACCGATGACATCAGAAAATTTGTCAAAACTGTTACTAGAAATTCATAATTTAAATGACTTGGATTTCGAATAACTAAAATTTTTAGGAGATAATCACCACAATGACCAGCAATGACCAGCAAGGTGATTCCATTAGCTCTCAAAACCAATAAAAGTTAGTTTTAAACCCGTTTTTAATTTATTTTAATATCAATCAATAGCTTATAGATAACTGATTATAAGATTAAATAGGTGATTTTTGAAATAGCATCAACCATGTTCATTAGTAGTGATTGACGTATTTGGCCTTCTGCATGATCGCCATGGTAGTACGAACAAATGGCTTGGTAATTCATTTTGTACGGAAAGCAGACCAGAGTAATGCCGTCCCCGAAGAACGAGGCCATCATATCGGCGATAAAAGACTTCAATTCAGTATTCTTTGAATCAATAGCTTCGAGGGTTTCATTTTGATACCGCCAATAACCACTACCAAAATACAATTCCGTTAATTATGTTACTAGATTAACACAAGTTTTGCTCTTGTTTGTCCCATATTAGAAAGTGATAATCAAATGATCATATAAATCAAATTCAAGCCTCAAATCATTGATCTGAAAGTACATGTGTGTTGGGTATTGTGGGTATTGTGGGTATTGTGGGTATTGTGGGTATTGTGGGTATTGTGGGTATTGTGTTCGACTAAATTTTAATTAATAATTACCCTGAGTTCGTATTGTGATCACATTTTCATTGAAATGTAATTGAGCAAGTAAAAGTGACACTAACCAGCAAAAATTAGGAATCTTTGTGAGGCCAACCTTTGACTTTTGAATGGATACTAAAGTGTCGACAAAATTATAGCGAATGTTATTTAATTTGATGTTAATTGGAGTCAACTGTTTCATGAAATCGACGTAATACTGCTTTAAGCTGTCCTCAGCACAGTATAACTCAATCTTCTTCCGCATATTATTCAGGATTATATTCATAAACACCCTGATATTGATGTGAAAGGTGTATTTCCTTATGACCCAGGCTGTCGTCTCCACCAGATATGTGTTCCGATCACTGAATGAGAAAATCGGTTTATTTATGTCTATTGATCGACAATTAGTTCAATTTATTGGTATTACTGGCAAAAGGTTTCCATCTTTTCCATAGTGTCCACCAAATTGTCTGTTCCGATGCTGAACATTGAACACATGGCTTCGTCCACATAACGACACTCTCTTTCTGTCGGTTCAACAATCACCCAACCCTTGACTCCGCTTACAATGTTTCGTTTGGCCTTTTCAATGGCAGCAGCTTGGTCGTCTATCGCGTTCTGCATCCAATCACCGACATCAGCCTTTCGTTCAGTACTTTTTTGGGAAGTATTTCCCGATTGAAAGATAACCACAACTGTTAACTCAATTGGGATTAGTTTTCGATATTTAGATAAATTAGATCAATGGCTGACCAAAAACGAGAAGAAGTGCTGAAAATTTTCTGATCGTCATATTTATTACTGATCTGATCTTTCAAATTATTTTTGTTATCAGGTTCTTAAGAAAGGTTGATAACTGATCAGGATAATACTTTGATTGTCTTGATCTCTATTATTCGAAACAATTTATTTAAACCTTTTTAAACATTAATTTAATGTTTTGAAAGAAAATTGTGTCGAAGATCTCCAGACAATCAAATCGTTTGATTTCATTAATCAATTTCATTAAAAATCAACGTCAAAGTCATATAATATTACCCCTTTCCAAATGGATAACATCAGGTTTTACTGATTAAACTCATTAATCAAAGAAAAGGGATATTAAAATGTCAGCTAGGTATTACTTAGGATTTGTTAAGGCACTTAAAAACAAGAAGGTATTAACTTAAATGAATTACTCAATTTTAAACTCAATTAGAATTTATTGAAAGTTACTCAGCATTTGAGAAAAGAGTTACTCATTTCAAACATATGTTTTATTTTTTTAATTCAATTGAAAATCAATTCTCGCCCTTTCGTTGTTTTTATGGCTGTCCTCCATCAGAGCGGTTCTTCTTATTCTGTTTGGAATTTTTATAAAATTAATTGACAAACAAATAATATTTGTTTTCGTATCAATTTTAACACAAATTCAAAATTATTTATTAAATAATTAAAATTTATTTTAATAAAAAGTATTACAAAAATTAATTCAAATAATTTGGAGAATATTTTGTAATAAATGACTAAAATTTTTGTTTTAAAGTGATTGTAGTGATAACGGTGAACACATTCCCCCATTTCCTTTCCCTTTCCCCTATTGTGAGGCCTTGGGATTGGAACCTACGATATCACTCAATGTGAAAACCAATTGCAAGATCAAAGACTTGAATTTTGGTTGAGACTTGGGTGACTTTTCTTCTTCTTTACAGATAGATTGTCCTTGGGGATATAAAACGCACAGGTAGTTAGTCGCAGAAGAGAAGTAGCCGTTGAGCATGTTCATTGCGAATTCTCCCGCTTTTGGGTCCTGGACACTTTCTTTAATTGCCTTCAAGTAGTCCCAGTAAGTGCTTCAAACATAAATTTTATTAATTTGATCAAGCTAGAGCAAGATAATCTATTAATAAACATAGGAAAACGTACCAGCAGAGTCTTCCAATTTTGCTCAGTTTATAGGTTGAATTCTTGACGAACTCAGCGGCATCTAGCACATCCGCTTTTGCCGGAATTATTTTACTATTTGCTGTCTTCAGTTTTTGTAGATGAGTGACATACTCTTGCTTATTTGCCGCAGATTCACAATAGTGGTCAGTTTGTTTGTCAATTTTTGTAATGAGCATGTTAAATGCCATTTGAACCAAAAAAGACTTATATTGACGTCGGAGCCAACTATTCAGAGTATCTAATTGCTTGTCGTGATCCCTATGAGTTGCAAGTTTATTAATAAAAATTGACCATGTTTAAACATTGAAGAGACAATTACTTGCAGAACACTTCCATCTTTTCATTTGTGTCGATGTAATCACTATCTTCTGCTCCAAAAGGAAGAAAAGTATTGAGGACTTTATCGAGTTGAGCTGTCTCCTCATCTGAGGGTTCCCTGAAGTACCAGACTACTTTTTCTGTCATTTGTTGATACCAGTCTTGGAGTGGTTTCGATTCATTAGCGATGAATGTCCGGAACTCTTTGGTCGCATCTTTAAGTTCGTTATAATTGCGTTTCATATTAGCCGTGATCTCATCCCTGGCCTTTTCAAAGTCAATTGGGGCAAAAGTGGTAGAGGGGCCCGAACTCTCTTTTCCATGTCTTCCGTCCCCACAAACAATTGAAGTGACTGAACAAATGAATGTATGAAAATAGAATTATCATGGTCTTATTTACCGATTATCAACCAAATTATTGGATATTTCATTTTAATTGTAATCTTTATATTTCGAAAATACAAAAAATCAGTTACAATAAAAATATCGGTAAACGTGTGTATATAACCACAGATGGCTTTCAAAGATGGCTTTTTCTAACCCTCTTTCATAGAAATTAAATATTTAAATCACTTTCAAGACTTCAATTTTAAAATATTTGTTTAGACTTTAAATTCTTTATTTTAAAAAAAATCTCATGAGTTTGAAAATATCCTGGTTCTTATTATGTACAATGCAGACACAATTGAGATTTAAGATTTGTTGAAACCATTAATTTATGCATGCTCAAGTTTTAATGAATTCGCGAAAAATTTTAAATCAGATTTAATCAGGTGTAATTAAAAAATATTAATATTCCAGTAATTTGAAGACCATGGTCATCAGTTGAATTACATTACACTGAATTCATAAAAGAATTTCTCAGAATTTCATAAATTTAGTGACAAAATGTGGAAATCATTAGTAATTAGATAATTAGATAACTAATGAATTGGACTGAAGTCTGATATTAATTATGGCATTGAATGTAATTTTGAAATTCGTTTCAATTGTTTATTATTTTGAGAATAATGGGAATTATGGACACAAAACATCTCCCAGTGATTCGAAATAAATGAAAGTCCGATTGTTTATCACTTTATCAGATCCCTGTATTTGTCATTTGATTTTTTAACAGACAGATAATCACGTATTCCCTGCCAAAGGTATCAGTTCTGGACTCAACTGGTTATCAACCAATTCATGGCTAAAATACACAACATTTACATCCATATCATGTAAATTCACGTATTTGAATACACATTTCATCATGCAAGACTCTAAGTTTTATAACTTGTAGTACCTTTGCATTGTTATTTTGATTTTACAGAGATTAGTTTGATTACAATATTTTGTTAATCTGTGAAAAGTTCAGTAATTAGTAATTAGTATTTACAAGAGTTAGAGTTAATCAGATTAAAGTAACTGATTTGCACTACGCGTGAGGGCACACATTCATACACTCTTTGTAATAACATTTGATTCTTGCAGGGATTAACCCCATGTAAGCAAGGTTCACCTATCATTCTATCAAGTGTTTCACTTGAACTCTGAAATTATTTCATAAATTACTAATTAGTGTCAATCATACCATTCATACCATTATTTTTAGAATTTTTTTTATTATTTCATTTGTGTTACTCTTCTATAAATTTATTTTATTCAATATTCTGGAAAAGTTGTAGACTTTGTAAAACTGGTTATCGAGGCAAACATTCCATTAAATTTTCTCTAACTCTAAATGAAATGATTAGAATAATTGGTGTGTGGAATCTCCTTGAGCATATCAATTGGTGTGAAATTCAGTGGATGAGATGCATTACGTGATGTGCAGTTCGGTAGGTCTCCGACTATAATAACAATAAATGTTTAATACAATTGTGTATATAATTAAATGAATTTTATCGCCACTTATTTGCGATTAGATATTGTCATCAAACGACTGAATCACAACATTTGTGGACCACTTAAAGACTTATTGTTCGCATCGATTGTAGTAATCATTTGTCTCTTTTTATTCTCTTCCAAAGTAAAGGCAAATCAAAAACTATTGATTGATTCAAAAATAATATTATCGTCAAAATTGAATATCAACTGATTGTTTGTTTTGGGATTAATTGATAACTTTCTCCGAACAATATTAGAGAAGAAATCAGAGTTAGACTTATCTATCGAATAGTTTATTGGTTTTTGGCAGACAATCGATTCCATTATTAGAACCAATTATTGTTTGAAAGAATATTGTAATCAATTGTTTTATATATTGAATGCAATTGTTTTAATTGTTCTAATCTTTGCGGCTTAAGAAAGAAATTCTTGGCATTTTTGGTAGCATTTTGACATTTAGAGCAAGGATCAATCTAATTAGGACGAGAGTAAGTATTTCTCCTTGATCAATGTTTGATCAAAATGTTATTCAATGTTCTACACAAATGTTGGTAAATATACACTCATTTAGATCGAAGAAAATAAGCCAGTTAATTTGTCGATAATATCTACAATAAATGTTTAGTCTTGTTATTCACTTGGAAATAATCAAATTGTATAAAAGAAAAATTTAAGAATAGAGCATGCTTATATAATTATAGGACTTTTGATAACTTATCTGATTGCTTCATATTTAAGGCCATCTATTCTATGAAATGAAAAATTCTATAAGACTTGAGAATTAGTAATCATTTAACGATTATATAAGACTGAGATTATAACTCTGTCATTCATTAGAATTCATATGTCCTTGCAAATTACAGTCTTTTGGGGAAAGTCTTCATTCGATAAAATTTTTCTATTGTTTAAACATTTCTCCAGAATCTAGTAATGAATTTCCCATATTTTGAATGATTTCCACTATTGTCGGGTTATTTACAGTTATTTAAGTTTATAACATTAGTTACTACAATATAAGTGATAAGAATTAAAGAGAAAATTGCAAATATTATTTTAGTTTTGCTAGATCATAGATCATAGATAATTAGAATAGGACACATTGAAAATGTTTGAGGAAAAGGAAAGGGAGAAAGGCTAATTTATTCTTATGTTCCTGTGTTAAGGATAGTTCTAAAAATAAGTCACCACTTTGTTGTCATACAGACTTATTTTGTAGGTCTTTCCTATTTTTAGAATATGATTCATTCACAACATAATTGAGAGTCGGCTTTACCGGACTCAATTACCCCTTATGAGCTAATTATGCGGACTTTGAGCCATACTTTTCCTTAGAATTATGACTTAAGACAAACATTTCTTATTTTTATTGACCCATTAATTGAGGTTAAAGTGAATGAAGAGATAATAATTGCATAGAATAGTGGTCTGTGAGGACATAACTTAAACAATTCAGGTATTAATCACTCAAAGAGCCAGCAATTGACGAATTGTTGTTGGAATCCAAACTCAAACAATAGGCTAATGGTTAGCAATATTTGACAATCGATAAGAAATTAGCAAAATATTAATGAAAGGCAACAAACTCTTGAGTGAAGTCGAGAAAAGGTTTTTTGCATTCAATTAAAGTTTCCTTTCCTTCCCTTCGAGCCATTACTCTATTGCCAACAATTACTCTATTATTCAAAATGTAATTCAATCTGAATGTGTATAATATGATGAATAACACACATTATTAGCAGACAAACTGAGTCAACAGAACACCACTTGGGTTACCACTATTTTTGTGTTGAGTCTGGCTCTGGTCCCGGCACAGCATAGTATCTTTAAATCACTACATCTACAACCAGGCCATTTATTATTCATTCTATTGTATAATAATTACATCAATTGTCCGCTTTTTGCCATTAAATTTTGCTAGACAAGTTTTAGATTTATGGAATATGTTTCAAGATCATTTAACTGAACCTGATCCTGAAAAAGTTATGCAATTTAAAACCCGGCTAATGACTTATTTTTTCCTGTATTCCAATTACAAAACTAATATTTTCGAGTTTATTACAAAATAGTTTTAATTGTTTTAAATCAATATAAACACAATTAATAATAATTTGATGTAATTTTTCAGCAATTAATTGAATATTCAATGAATTGAAAGAATTTCTTTAATAAGTATTTGAAAAATGATTGGAGAGTTTCGTCATTGAAAAGCGAAACCTGTTTTGTTAAATCAGATTTCATTCAGAATTTGTCATAAATTCAAATGAAAAATAATTCATCCGATTTGGGAGAAGGAGAGGGAAAGTCAGACAGAAATGAATAGTTAGTGCGGCGCTCATATGCTTCACATCCAGAGGTCAATTGAGAGCGAAAAATAGATGTCCACAAGTAATTGTATACCAGTGGAGTCACCCAATATTGGCAGTGAGTGCGACAATAAGAGAATCTGATAAGTTTTAGTGCCAGTGTTACGATGGTATTCACGTGACTCCAAGTCGTCTACATTCACGTAATTCAAAAATAATCTCATTTTTATACTTTTTTCTCTCTCTCTCACTCTGTTCTCTCTCTATTATAAAATACGAGAGTCCCAGTGCACAGCCACTAATTATCTGACTCAACTTAGACTCAACTTAGTGTGAGAGAAAAAAGTTTGATTGATACTAATTCTGAAATAGCTATCAAATGTTGGTTAGCTATCGAAAAGCTAACAAATCATATATCGCTTTAGATTTCTATTGAAAGTTAGTCTCTGTTTATATCAAGTTTTGTATTTCAATGTTTTATTGGCAATGATTTTCAGTGCGAACCGAATCATTCAAATCCAGTCCTCAATTTATATATAAATACATAAATCTGTGGAAATCACTCCAACAATAATTTCCATCAGTATTTTTCCCCTCTCATTGTGAAAGAACTTTTGAAGCCAAAGAAAAATACTCTCAATTAAGATAAAAGTGAAGAAGAAGTCACCCGAATAAAAAACTGAATAAAACGTTTATCAGAGAAACATTACTCATCTCTCTCCTTCTAATTAATCAAGTTGTTTTTTATCAAGATTACTCTTGGAAAAATTTCGGCCCCGATTTATATGAGTGTATAATAAAAGTTTTATATTAGTGTTAATAAAAAGTTGTTTTAATAGTTTATAAAAGTTTTTTACGTTTAATAACAGACAAAACAATTCATTTGTTTTGCTTATAAACTAATTATTTGAAAGTCTTCTGAAAAAGTGATATAAAAATTTATTTCATTTTGTTTTAAATTATTTTTCGCAAAATATAATAATCTATTGAAACAAACAACCAATTAATGGATGGGATCGAAGATTCTTTGGTTTTCTCTGCCTCTGAAAAGTCTTTAATGACTCTCCAGAAGTTGAACTCTTATGATGACGAGGACTACCATACCCTCGATCATTGTTTCACCGAATGGGACGACCGTTTGATCACAGATCTCGACAGTGATATTTTGAATTTAGACAAGACTTTCATCGATTATTTAAGTCAGACTTCGAGTAATAGCGGTTCGTTTATCGATACTCCGGACGCCTTCAATGGCCAATCGGCCGAAGAATTGTTGGCCGCGATATCATCGCCATCACCAATGAGTTCGTGGGACTCTTCTTCGCCGCTTTCATCTCCCGGTGCTTCTGACGACGACTTTCATTCTCAATGGACACCAACTAACGATTTTGTTGTACTGGGAGTCGGTTTGAAGACACTGTCATCAGACGACTACTCAGTTCCTGCGATCTCTGAGAGCGAAGTCAACAAATCCAACAGAAATTTCGGCACAAATAACAGTATTTCTAATCACAACTATTGTGTTAACCCAACAGTAAAGTTGCCGTCACTTAACCCTCAATATCCGTCTCTGGTTATGAATATGAATAACCAGATCAGTCAGAAACAGTTTAATGTCTGTGGTATTAATCCGGGCATTGAGTGTAATCTTAATTATAAGCCAAATGATATGCCAATAGTGCCATCACTCATATCGACGACCACTTCCCCCAAACGAAACACTCCAAAGAGACAGAGAAAGACTGTTCCTCAGGAACAGATTGAAAAACAGTTTATTTGCAATTATGACAATTGCGGTAAAATCTATTCCAAGTCATCTCATCTGAAGGCACATCTCCGGAGACATACCGGAGAGAAGCCTTTTGCCTGCTTATGGCCGGGCTGTGGATGGAGGTTCTCCCGATCCGACGAACTGTCCCGCCATAAGCGGTCCCATACCAATGACAAGCCATACGAGTGTCCCATTTGTACAAAACGTTTCTCCCGAAGCGATCATTTGGCCAAACATTTAAAAGTACACCGAAAAGACTTTCCCGACGGTATTAAATACGAATTACTATTACCCCGTAGAGGGAGGGCAGGACGCCGCCCCAATAGTTACCATCAGCAACAGCAACAACTTCTCCAACAACAACAACAACAACAACAGTTGAATCAGTTGTCAACAGTCCAGTCATCTCAAGTGCTGATGTCTTCAGCAAATAGTAATGCCATAACTCTTATGCCTTCCAATTAAAGCCTTACCAACTGTTTAGTACACTCTATGAGTAATCTCTTTAATAAGAGATTTCTCAGACTTTAGGAAATATGAACAGAATTTGTGCCTTTCTTATAGTCAACTCACTCTCTATTAATTAGAATTTGAGTTTCAGTTGTCATTCAATTTCTTCTCTCATTAATTATTTGTTAATTTTAAGCATAAATCTACTGATTATTTATTTTTTTGGTTAGAAATTCCAATCAATTGTTAATTCAAATGAATATTATGTTCACTATATTGAAGTTAAATTGAATTTATTTATAATCTATTGAATTGATTTCTTTGTTTTCCCATTTGGAAAAAATGATGGATAAATATAGGGTTAGCCAGGCTATATCACACTCAATGATAGACCAGGGAGGCCTGGGGTTGCCTAAAATCCTCTTTTCCAATGATTTTGTTTGGAAAATTGAGCTCACTTAGTTAGGACACCAATCTTAAAAATAGATTCCTGGCAGGGTTATTTTTTGTTTCTGATTCTCGATATTTTGGAAAAGGGTAAATTGAGAGAAGCCCTCCCCGTCATTGAAGTTAAGAGAAGTTGATATTTCAATTTAACATTTAATATAAATACTCGGAATAATATTTATTTATTAATTGAGGGCATAATCCATGAATATTTGATTATTTATCGCCTGATTCTACACAGAATAACATTTATACCATTTCTATGACTCCTCTCTTATCAATCAGTTTGAGAGTAATATAGAAATCATATATTAAAGGAAAATATTTTATATATATTTCCAGTTTATTTGTTTGCCTCGATTCAAATCAAAATATAATTATTATTAACTTATTATAAGAACATTATTTTTAAATCATAATTAAGTCAATCAAATCTCTTATCGGAAAAAATTATTCTGTTTTGAATTCTTGGTATTTTTGATAACTAATGTAATAAATCATTTTTTGATAAGATTTTTGGAAAAATACAAATATTTTTTACCAAAAATATTTAATAGAAATCTCGAAAAATATTTTATTAATTTTTGGTTTAAGTCTTCAATAGACTAAACATTTTATAAGTATTTTTCTCAATATTATAGTAATAAATAATTATTAATTAAACTATTTTTTCAAACAAAACCTAAGAATTTATAGACATATCAATTATGTAATTACCATGGTGTTAATTGCATTCTATACAATTATATTTATTGTTACAAAAATAAGTTTTCCATTGTATCTCTGATTAGACAAATGGGAAGTAATTACTCATAAAATCATTTAAATCACTAAAAACCATAATTTAATTGTAAATCAATGTTAGAAATTAATTATCATTTAATGAACAAAATATGTTTCAGTATTTCATTTAAGAATCTATTAATTAATTATAAAATTTATAATCATTTTAACAAAATATTATGTAATTGAATGTAAAATCTATAATAAATTAAATATAAATTAGTTAATGAAATAAAAAACAATTCGAAAGCAGTTTTGTTAATAAATATTGAAAACTAAAAAGAGTGGAAATTTTTAACAGAATTTGTCCTCAAACTGTTTGATTATTTTCTTGATTAAGTAAATTGATTTCTTGAAGAGCTTTACCTAAAGACTTGACGGTCGACTCCAAATCTTTTTCTATAGTATTGAGTCTTCTCTTCAATCCAATGATTTCATTATCTTTTTCGGAATTTTCCGTAGAATTGGTATTAAAAATAATAATATTACTTCCCTTTGGCTCAGAAACAGGTCTCAAATTATTATTTGTTTCGAATCTTGTATTTGGTTCTGATTTGGTGGCAAATACAGGTGTTGTCGAGTCATTGATTGTTCGAAATTCAGCCAGTTTCATTATGAACTTCAAGAATAATATGAACAACAAGATCAAAATAATGATGTCTAACATTGCAATAATTCTTTAATAAATTAGATGAGAGGTTCGGAGCCAACCACTGATTTTTGTTCTCAATGTTTTATTTTGAATTTTTGACTTTTTCTTTCATGTTTTTGAATAAATGAAAGGATTTGAGTTCAGAATGAGTTATAAACACATAATTCAATTGTTAGAGAACTGAGAATTCAAGTATTATTTGTCTGAACCGATGTCTAAGTTTTATCAAACTTTCCTTTGATTAATACAATTATTAATGACTCATTTGAGTGAATTGAGTGGTTAACTAATTTTGAGACATTGGCTCTAATATCAGACGATGACCTCTAATCGATTTAATTAAGTGTTTAGTCAGAGCCAAAACTTGTCGGATGTTTTCTTTCTTAATGTAAATGTTTTTTGAGAAGTGATGCGCTTCTGATGAAGTCATGCGACCACTAATCGAGAGATTATTTCCGATTAAATGAATAAACATTTGACGCAAATCTGTTGACTTCAAAGTCTTTGGAGGAGAGAAGCAAACAATGAATCATATTTTGTCTCAAATAAATGATTCAAATATTTCTCTCATATTTACATTTTATTTATTTCCGTGAAAAAGAAATTTTTAAACAACCATGGTCAATGATCAACAAGTTTACAAGACTTTTAAAATAATTCTGTTTATGCCTCATAAATAGCGCTTATTATCTATTGAAATGTAAATATTTCTTATATCATCAAGTATATTTAAGTCACAATTTATAGGGATTCAGGAATTTGTTAGATTGAAAAACAGAGGAATTTTGATTCAAGGAAACCATTCATTTGAATATTGAAACTATAATTTTGTGTTCATTTTGTGTTTGTTTAATAAATACTTCAAACAGTAATTAAAATTCACATAAAAATGAAAAAAATATGAAAAATATGAACTTCTGCGACAAATATTCAAATTATAGAGTAAACAATCAACTGATTTAGATACTGCCAGGTATTGCCAAGGATATACTTTTTTTAGAGATTCATGGCTTTTGCAACGAATCTGAATAATGAATCCTTTAATTGTAAACTAATATAAACAAATTGGTATTTAATCAGACTTTTTATTCTCATTTCACTAATTATTGGAAATACTTTCGAGAATCAGCTCAGCCTTGAGTTCTATCTTTTTATAGTTAATACGAGTTATTGACTTAAATTACAACTTATTATAAGATATGAATTAAATGATATTTTTATTTATCATTCAATGAATCATCGATTGTGTGACTAATTCTCTCAAATTATGTTCATTTAAATTATTTTTAATACAAATATTAGATTTTTTCAATTGAAAAACTCAAGTATCACAGGAACTCAATTCTATATAAGGCGGGTTAATCACAGTTTTTCTATAATCGCAATTTAGATTAGGTCTTTTAGTTTTGTTTAACCTTGTGACTATGAAAGATTTACCTTCACGGACGAGTAGTAGCTCTTAATTTCCGTCCAATATTCAAATTTAAGAAAAGAATAAGTAATCAGTGAATGTTTTCTCTCAAAATAAACAATTTGACGAATGTATAATCTGAACAATATTTTTGCTTGTTCAAGGACCTAGCAGATACACAATTTAAAACTGTTTTCAATGGGAACTGGTAATCAAGTCCTCATATCCATCAATAATGAGTAGAAGAGCAGAAATTTTACACAATTTCCCAAAAATTAATTCACAAAATACACATAATCTTTGTTCAATTTTTATTAAAAATATTTTTAAAATGCCTTTCCACTAATGTTCTTGGTTATTGTCGGCTCTATTTGGACTCTAAACCTAGAAGTGGTAAAGTTAATCTACTTTTGAATTTTTCCAATTTACTCATTCAAATACTTATTGAAGACCAAGTCTTAATGAATTGAGCATCAAATAAAAGGATATGCTCAAGCAAATTTCATCGTTCAGGTTTCTTTTAATGTGAAAATTAATAAAAATTTTGGTTCTTTCGCATATGATTCCACTTATAAAAGTTGAATTGTACAAGTTTATATTTGGAACAAGAAAATTATAACGTTGTTTCTGACAGTGTTTGAAGAAAAGTAACCAAATGTTTAGAGTGTTTCCAAATGTTTGAACAAAAACTCTAAGTTCAGAGAAAATTCAGTGCAATAGGAATACAGTTTTGGCAAAAGTTATGTTCAAAGTTAACGTTTAAAACAAACTAATAAAAGCGACAAAAATATTGGTTGCAGTCAATTGAGTCATAAAAGGGTTTAAATATTTTTCAGTTGAATTTGAAAACACGTCTCGACATTGAAAGCACTGAAAACATACGACAAATAAAAATAAAAATAAAAAAAATCATTGAATTGTATAACAGCTGAAAGTCGTTATTCTGTGCTATTCTGTGCTAATATGAAAAATGCCATCAAAAAGCTCAACAACAATATCAACAAATTGATTGACAAAAACATTCATCACATCAGTAAAAGTGATAACAATTACCACCGATTAGTGAACAACAGATTTGAGACGACTTCGGTCACAGATTCGCTTTTGAGAAGACAATTATCAGGTGAGAGACGAAGAGCACCCACTGCGCCATCGAGACAGACCTCTGTAATCGCATCCAACGACACAATGGCCTCCGATATGACATTAGCGCCCATCAGATCACTGGAAGACTTCCTCTTAACTGTAAATCGGTTTCAATTACCGCAGTTTAAAGACTTCGAGAAGTGGAACAAACGAGTCGTTTATAATCTTCATTACTATCAGACAAACTATTTCTTGTCCGCCATTATTATCTTCACATTAATCGGGTAAATATGGCCACAAATATGACCACTTTATTCTTGGTTTCAATTAGTTCTCACACTCCTTAGTGATGGCCTTAATTGCGGTCATTTTAATCTGGTTTTTGATTTTTCAAGAATTGACACCATTTTTATCATTTGTTTCATAAAATAGATTCAAAATTCAAATATTGATTTCAATTGAATTGTTTTTCTCAAAATCTTTGCCTAATTTTTGTCTTCAGTTCAGAAGTTTTGTATTTAATCCAAAAATAATTCCTTAAATCGGATTAAATCCAAAGAATTTGAATTCAAGAGTAGAATGAGTTTCAGTGAATACACTGATTGACCACTAATTGTGATTCTCATGAATTCACTTCATTTCGATTAATATAATACATGTTTTCTATTTAATTATATTATTAATTAGAAGTGTTTAAGGAAATGGAAAACTACGCAAATTAGTTGCAAGAACATTGTTTCATACCCTATGTTTACACTTCTATTTTAGGCATTTATGAGTAATTTCCTTCTTTATAACCCTTTTCTTTGTATAATATTTTAGACTTAAATTAGGCATAAATAGGGAGAGCCATAGGGAGAGCCGGTGGCAAGACTTGAGGCAAATGTTTGCCAAACACTGGTTTCATATGTTGTTTACTATTTTGATTCCGAATAACTGTTTATTTCTTTTGATGAATAGTATAATAAATCCGACGGAAATGCTTTTGGGATTATTGGCGCTATTGATCGCAATCGCGATTTTCATTTACGCGAACAACAATTCGCCACAATTTATGGACTTTAAGAGATCCCATCCATTAATCTCTTTGCTGTTGATCTTTGGCGGCGGATCACTAATCGTATACCTCTTCTCAGCGGTTCTGGTCTTCTTGATTGGCATTCTTTTGCCAATGTTTTTGGTTTTACTTCACGCGAGTCTTCGGACCAGAAATTTGAAGAATAAGATCTCAAACACAATGGAAAACGTTGGCCTCACGAAGACCCCAATGGGTTTACTTCTGGACTCGTTTGGCTCAGAACCGGAACCTTTTTAAATAGACTCATCACTTGTTGCTGTTGTTCGACATTTCACTTAAGATATCATTTGAAATAACATTTGTTTACTAATTATCTCCACATTTGACGAAAAATTTATTAAATTTCACTTTTAATTAAGTTTTCGGATAAAAGCTTAGAATTGATTCATTCAACAGATATTTTTCGCCAAATTATTTACAAATTCATTAAAATTACGACTAATTACTAGTCATTAAGGCTTCTCTAAAAAACTAATTAATAATTAACTGATTGAAGGAAAGGACAAAATTATTTTTACCAATACTTTGATTATTAAGATCTCAATATTTTTATTCTTGTATTTAATGTTTTGTTTTATTTTTGGTTATTTCTGACAACAATTTGTTTAACACTTATTTTGATAACATTTCACTGGTTTAGAGTCAGAATCCTTGCAATTACTGAGATCTGAAACAATTGTATAATAAATTGTATTTAATCCAAATCAAAGTCAGACTTAAAGAGAGGTTTCATTTATTGTGACTTAAATCTGATTTTTCTTTTCATTTAATAAAATGTTTAAATTGTTTGAAAAATATTCCAATTTTTCTGATAAAATGATTAAAATTTTTGTTAAGAATATATTGTTTGAAATGATTTTGATTTTAAAATTTAAATAATGGGTTTATTTCATGAGTTGAAGAAAATCTATTCGGGGGTCGATTTGATAGAACTTGAAGAGAGTTCTAATGGACCCAAATTTTGAGGAAAGCGATGAACAGAGCGATCATTATGATGAGGAGGAGCAAGCACCTAGTTGCAAAGTTTGTTACAACGATGAGAATCTGTTGTATCCCCCGGTCTGCGGCTGCGGTAAAGGAATGGCAAACATTTGCTATAATTGTCTCCGCAATACAATCATAAACAGAGACGAAAACGCACCAAACGATTCTCTTGGTTATCCAATTTGTCCTGACTGTCATCAGTCATATTCCTCTGAAGTTGAATTTGAATTAGCACAGGATGATTTCACTTTCCGCGATTATTTGTATTATACCCAGGGTTGGACAATATCTCGATTTATCGCATTATATGCGTTCATATTCTGTGTTTGGATCGCTCTGACGGTCGCCCATAATATGATTCCCACTGAAACTCGACTCCAACTTCGTTTACAGCGATTCTTCTATGGGTTCTTCATGTGTTTATTTGGTTTTCTTTTTCTCGGATTAACCAGTGACCTTGGCGAGAGGTATTGCCAATTTAGAACTAGACCACCAAGGGTAGTTGTTGGTGTACTCCCTCCCGCTAGGCTCAGAAATCCTGGTGATTCCATTGAACAACAGGACAATGTGTTCATTCAAATTGGTCTTCCTATTGAAGGACCCGACGGCCAGGATATTGAATTAGAAGATATGAACCAAATGAATTCCGTTCAATGGGAGCACCATGTTGACCTCTCTCAAATTCCTTATGCGGATGAGGATCAAACAGATGAAGAAGGAGAGGAGGAATATCAAGTAACCCATCTCTAATACTATTGGAGAAAACAAAGACAAATAAAATCAAAGAGCTATTTGTACATGCTGATTCAACCCAAATTCTCATAGTTTACCCAATTCTAGTCTTAGACTTCAAGAAATTGTATTCTTCAAATCTGATTCAAAAATTCATAATTTCAAAGATTAGTTATCAGTCTTAAAGATATGTAATTTAGTGATCACTTGTCTCTAAAATATTTGATTGAAGTCGTTTTTAGGCACAAAAATATTCAATTAATTGTTTGAGTTTTCAAAATATGAAATGTTTTGTAAAATTATGGAAAACAGTGGTTACGAACTCAATATTATTTGAGATTTGGTTAACGGGTGGCAGAGAGTACTCGATGGCAGATACAATTCAATGCAAATATTGTTATGGATCCGATCATCTATTCGATAGGCGGGTGTGTGCCTGTGCTGGCACTTTGGCCAATGTTTGCCTGGACTGTCTCCGCAAATCTATTGTCAACAGATCAGTCAATGCTCCGGTAGATGCATACGGTTGGCCGGTCTGTCCTGAATGCCATTCATCTTATTCGGAAATAGAGTTTATTATGGCACAGAATCGCATGACTTTTATTGAATACATGAATATAGCGGAGGAAACCTCTCTTATGGATATGATATTCATGTTCGCCTTTCCCGGAGCCTTTATGATTGGAGTGATAGGGGCCGCTCTCCTCCTTCCTGAGCTCTTTGAAAATGAACTCCTTTACCGAAGAATCTTAGCCTCTATAGTCGTGGCTTTAGTGGGTATAGTAGCTTATCTTGGTAATGGTTATAGGTTTTACCGACAATATCGCAATTATCAGAACAGGCCCTATACAGAGATAGTAGATGTCATCCCTTCCACCGAAATTGAATGGCCAGAAGACCAAGAATAGGAGGCAATCACTTCAATTGATATACAATTTAAACTAAAGGAAAGGTGTTTTACTTTTATAGTAAACTTTGATTCTATTCGGACAAAAAGGTGAGTTCGCTGTAAACTTGGTATTTAATGTTGTCATCTCTTAGGGGAACGACTGGTTTCTAATCTAATGAACTAAATATGTAATAAATTTTGTTTAAAAGTTTTGTTTTAATATTATTTAAGTAATAAATGAGAAAATATTTAATGAATAAAAACTGAAAAACAATTTGTTTGAAATGAAGAGAAGGAGTGGCCATCATTTGGTCGATCATTTGGTGGGTCCCTTGTATTGTGAGACAGATTTGACTTTTCCGTGAGCTTTCATCAGTTGTTTGTAATACCCTTCGCCCACAGATTCCTCAGAGTCTGACTTCTGAACAGATCCTCGTTTTGAAGTACTCGCCTTTTTCATAGAAGGGGTCGGTCCTGGCGCTGAGGGAGGCGTCGATTTTTGTTGTCCTTTGGATAAACCGGTATATTGTGAAATGGATTTGACTTTAGTGTCTTTGTTGGTAATTAGACCATGGTAATAATCACTGCTCTGTTCCTCTGACTCGAGATCGGTTCGAGTGGTGGCGTCGTATACTTCCTTCGGCTCAAGAGATGGTTTGGCCGACGGTTCGCTACAGAAACCAATTAGATATGCAATGACTGCGAAAATTGAAACAAATAAGACGAGGAATACGAAGACAGAGATGGCCGCCGCTATCGACCAATAGACCTCATGAACGAACTCCTGCTTTTGATTTACTCGCGGGAACTTCCGGTTATGTCCTCCCATTAGTGCGCTTAAAATTCCAAATAGTATTCCCAAAAGTATGGCCGATAAAAGGGCGCTGTATTTAAAGAACGAACAGAAGCCGATCCCTTCAAAAATAGACTTCTTTATAACATATCGATGGATAACAAGGCTTAGGATAAAGACAAAGGCAGCGATAGAACCGGAGGCCAGTCCCGCGAACACCGATGAAAGCATACCATCGCTATAGTCGGTGCAAAATGTCATTGAAGGGCACGGAATCACATATATCGGGAGTAAAAGTTGTAGATTAAGGGCGAGGAATGTGAAGACTAAATATTCCAATCCTGTTAGTGTCAGCCGGGGTTTGAGGTCGGCCTCTATCTCCCGCTTCTGTTTTGTCGCCGATGCGAATAATTGAGTCATTTTTGCCTTTTCTTTAGTGAGAGAAGCGATGGCCTGTCCAACGTATCCGATGTTAGCTTCAGCTGAGTTCAAGTCCTGAATCTCTATTTGGCTGACATTTATAGTACCGGTTGTGTTGTGGTTTAACACAATGTTCACAATATTCAGAAGCGGTTCCTTTCGGTACAGTAAGAATCGGACGGTATTAAACCCCAGGTTCGGACAGTTGGGTATGTGCGACACTAACAGTCTCGGGGGTATTTGGAGTGTAACCATCGGTTTGTCGGCGTCGAGGACTTCCAGAGTTATGGTAGCCTTGTTTAGGTCAAAGTTAGTCTTATATTTGCCGAAAACGAAACGAAAGACATAACAGTATTTGGCGGTACTTTTGCTGCAATTGTCACACATTTTGTCCCAATAATAGATCGGCGGCGGATACCAACAGTAAAACATTAGAGCAATCACTGCCGTCGTCACAAACTCAATACCGACCACAATGTAACTCAAGAACTCATAGATCGCCATTTTTAGACACTTTAACACAAAACTCAAGAATTAATGAAAACTTTCAGAAAAACAGTTCAAAAATTCTGTGTCAATGGTTTGCGCGAGAGATCATTGCCTCCAATAGTTCAGACAATTTGTTATGGCTTTGAGTGTCGAACAATCAAATTTCGAAATGCAAGGGCGAGCACCTGGATACAATTTGGACACAATTTAAATGAAAGCGTTTGACTTTATTTCATAAACTTTATCCAATTGAAGGCATTTCTTATATTCAAAACAAAAGTTATATTATCTCTGAATCTAATCTGTTGTTTATCTGTTGTCTTCTCTTATCTGAAGACGTGATGACTGAAGAAGAGTTCAAATTGGATGATAAGACGGCTCGAGTCCTGAAACGCAAAGGATATCAAATCGATAAGAAATTAAGCGAAGGAGCTTTTGGACAGGTATTTAAAGCCAAAAAGGATGTGACCGGAGAGGTGGCGGCCGTCAAAGTAATGGATTTGACTAAACTGTCGGAGAGATTCAAAGAGAGATTTCTTCCTCGAGAGATGAGTGCATTGATTCAATCAAATCACACAAATATTGTCAAAATCTTCGATATATTCAAATCAAACAAAAGAATTTTCATATTTATGGAATTCATCGGTGGGGGCGATGCCGCTGAATATCTCAAAAAGTTCGGTGCATTGGATGAGCCGAAGGCCTGCAGATGGTTCACTCAACTGGTGGACGCTCTTAACTATTTGCATAACACTCTATACATAGCGCACCGGGACCTTAAAATTGATAACATTATGCTAACAGACGGACACCAAAACACAAAACTCACTGATTTCGGGTTCGCTAAGGAGTCGTGGGATGAGGTCAACAATCAGGTCATACTCAGTGAGTCTTTCTGTGGGACAGAGCCCTACTATTGTCCACAACTGGTCAAAAAAGTGAAATACGATCCTTTCAAAGCTGATGTCTGGGCGATGGGTGTCGTTCTGTTCGCACTTCTCAACAATAAGTTTCCCTTTCATTTTAAAAGTCTCGATGGGATGTATAGGGAACAGACAGATGACAAGTTTCTCAGCACCCGTTTCATCAAAAAGTTTAGCAAACACTGCAACGATATCTTCAATCAAGTCTTTGTCGTCGATGAGTCCAAAAGAGTGGTAATCAATGATGTCCTCAAACATAAGTGGATACAAGAGAAAGGGAACTGCAAACACAAATGAACCCTTTCCTCGATATTCTTACTTAAGAATCAAATTATTTATGTAAAAGTATTTTCGTTTCAAAATAATTCTTATGATATAAAACTTTTTTCAAAAAAACTTGTTTTGTGATCAAATTGAAAGTTAGTAACCAAAGGAGAGCTCAATCTGTATATTGTACTGACAAATGATTTAATTTGGCCAAGGGCCAATGATCAGGATTAGGTACAGTTTTTCGCTTTAGTTGACACATGTTTTCATATTTCTTAAATGAAATGAAGAATTTTCTCTGTATTTTGGTTTTATTGAAACCTTTGTTTGAAAATATTGATTTGCTGTTTAATCTAGTTCAATACAGTGTATGACAGGCCAATAATATTAAATGAAAGGACTTACCACTATTTTAATCTACTTTATAACATAACCTGATGGTTATAACATAACCTTAATACTTTATAGTTGACCCAACCCTTAAAGTTGATAAAAACATTGGCAAACATACAGTAATTGGAAATCGATTGATAAATTTTGTTCACTTATTCAATGAGCAAATTGTGATCACTTATAATAAAATCAATTATTTTATTGCAAATTCTGAAACAATTTTCGCCGAATAAGCAAAATATGAATTCATTGAAAAAATAAATTGTGAAACAGAAACCTATTTAAATAGATTTCGTACATTAGGTTCACTGAAAACAATTCAAATAATGGGAAGATATGTTGAATTTCAATTCAACCACATTGAGAGTTGCCGCTAATTATGTAAGAATTTACCATGTACAACAATTACCTTCATGTAATTTTCTATGAATCAGAACCCACCCTATATTTTCATGAGATATGACTATGAAATCAAAAACTGGAATCTAATCGGTGGCTCAGAATATCAACTGTTGATTGTCTTCAGTAAACTTTTCAACTTCACCTATCAAATTCTCAACTGTGGTGATGACTGGGGAACTTCATATCCCAATAAATCGTGGACAGGAATTATTGGAATGTTGGCCACAGGCGTAAGTTTTTCAGACTATACGAGTAAATGAAATGAGTAATAAATTATGGGTTCACTCAGAGGGCAGACTTAGGAATATCTGAGATATCGATTACATACGAGCGATCGAAAGTCACTCAGTTTTCCTACCCGTGTACGATAACCTGGGTCACATTTATGACCTCTTTGCCAGAACTCAAGACTAACTTTGAGATGATATTCAATGTTTTTGGACCAATTGTTTGGTTATTATGTATTCTATCTCTGGTTTTGATCTTTATTATCATCCGATTGTTTTATAAACCAATTCCAGAACTCAGATATACTCACCTGAGCTGGAGTTCGGTGGCGGCACTACTCAACCAACCGATGACCTGTCGATTGCCACCTGATTTATCCATCACAATTGTCATCTACTTCTGGATCTTGACGTGTCTCGTGCTTACGAAGAGCTACAGTCAATGTCTGTACTCATTAATGGCGGTACCCTTGAAAGGAGAGACCATTAATACGATACAAGATTTGGCGGATGCTCTCAACGAAAATAAGATCAGTGTTCGCACAGACAAGAGTTCCAGTGCTTATGAACTCATCAAAGTATTCGTTAATTTTGTCAATATTTCAATTTTATTTTTATTTTGAATTTAATTTGAATTCTCTAGAATTCGGAATTTAGTCTCTATCAGGAAATAGGGAAACACTTGCATATTGTGGAAAATGAAGAGAAATTGGTTGAATATGTCGTAAAGTCCAAGATGTCAATGGCTTTCATAACTGTTATCGAATATTTGAGATTTGTTGGTCTCATATATGGAGAACAGTCTTTTCATTTACCCCAACCATCAGAAGAGTCGACATTTTTCCTCGATTTTGTTTCGATTGGATTTCGCAAAGATTTCAAATATCGGCCGGAATTTCAACAAATGTATTAATATTTGATTCAATAGAATTTGATTATTATTATTTTGAACAGAATGACTCGTCTAAAAGAGGGCGGATTCTTTGATTACTGGATGACGAGTGAAAGTAGAAAAGCTGCCCAAAAGGATAAACGAATTTATCGTCAAAATGAACTCAAAGACCTCAATGTCGACCAAATTCAGAGTTTCTTTTATTTACTAATTTTGGGAAATATTTTCGCATTTTTTCTCCTATTTATAGAAATAATAATTTTCTTTCACTAAAATACTCGAAACCGTCAACAAATATATGACCGCATTTATACATTTATTTAACTTTAATTGAAAACAAATGTGCATGCTACAATTGTTTTTAAATTCTAATTATTGAAAATTTACCAAGGATATCACATATAAATTATGTAATATAATACTAAAATGAGTCCATTTTCTGTGATGTTTACCAAATGTTCATCTCAATTCTTCAATTGAAGAGCAAAGCAAAAATTAACACAATTATATTTGAATTGAGCAAGCAATTTTAAAATATAATCACTTTAAACAGAAAATATTATCGATATTTAATATCATATTCACATATTTACTGAATTTAAACAAATTCTAATAAACATTTAATTTATTGATCTAAATTCAAATAGCTTTACAAACAAGGTACACTATTTTCCAATTGCAGTCCACTTTTATCTCGTTTTGATCGGCCTTTAATTTGTCCAAAATATGCCAATCAATTGAGTCTTCCCTCCAATTACAGAACCCATCCATCGAAAGGATTAGAATTTTATTCTGAATATCTTCGGGTAATTCATTGAATCGGATTCCCTGAGTATATGAATCCAAAATAATCGGAAAGAATTGAAGCAAAGCTATTATCGAATAAATATTTAATATTTTAGTTAAAGTTAAATAAATTATTAATATGAATGTTACCCAGCACATCCTTGTTATTGAGATCCCAAATGGTATTCTCAAATTCTTTGTGCTCTGTTTTGAAGCCATTGGCCTCGAATAAATTGATCCAGATTTGTGCTTGTTCGTCTCTTTCTGGAACTTTTACATAGTGTTCATAAAAACTTCTCTCTTCAGATTTTAGTTTACGTGTGATGTTCGGGAAAACGGGGAAATTGAAATAAGCCTGGCCACTTTTTTTCAAAAGTTTCTTCAGGTTTTGTACAAACACTAACTTCTCCCGAATCAAATCAATACACATATTAGAGAAGACCAAGGATACCTTCGATTCAAGACTGGTTATGGTCTGATTAAGAGAGTCCCAATTGCCACTGAGATCAGCAAGGACATACTCTATTGAGCCAATTGTCTTATTCTGATTGGCGAAATCAATCATATTGCTGTCGATATCTATTCCATAAATTTGACCATGACACACCGCTTTTGCCATCATTTCAGTGATATTTCCTGAGCCCACACCGATATCAAATATAACATCAAAGAACCTAGCAGTAATCAGATTAGGATTTTAAAGGTGTTTGATATCTGTTTGACTCACTTTTGTTTCTCATGTCGTTTGATGAGCCCAACTAACTTGCTTGCTAACTCAAAGAATTTTCTATTCGTTGAATTCCATCCTTGAGCATCCAGCGACATTTTCACCTCAAATGTTAATCAATAACTTTCTCAAACGAGTTAATCGCCGAAAATGTGATGGATATCAATACCAAAGGAAAATGTTATTCGAAATAATTATGAATAGGTTTATAAATAAATGATTTTTATTGAATGAAATAATTTTTTGAGTGAATATAATCTATAAGTTATAGAATTTTAGGGCAAATATAAAAAATATTGAGTGAAAATTAATCTCATTTTTCAATATAAACAAATTCTTAAGAAATACCAATTGAGGCACTTATAACAGGATAAGTTATCAGTTGTTATCTTGTTTTAATTTAAAATTATCACCAATTCTGATAATATTCAATATAGAGGAATCAAAATTAGACCAGTTTTTATCGATATTATAGATTAAATTTATTAAAATTTACGGCTTTAAAGTGATTTTATTACAAATTTTAGTTGCAAGTATAAATTATCGATCTAAATTCAAATAGCTTTACAAACAAGGTACGCTATTTTCCAATTGCAGTCTACTTTTATCTCGTTTTGATCGGCCTTTAAATTGTCCAAAATATTCCAATCAATGGAGTCTTCCCTCCAATTACAGAACACATCCATCGAAAGGATTAGAATTTTGTTCTGAATATCTTCGGGTAATTCATTGAATCGGATTCCCTGAGTATACGAATCCAAAAGAAAGGGAAAAAATTGAAGCAAAGCTATGATTGAAAAAAAATTAGTATTTGAAATTAATAAAGAAAATTACCAAGCAAATCCCTTTTATTTAGGTCCCAAATGACGTTTTCAATTTCTTTGTGCTCGATTTTGAAGCCATTGGCTTCAAATAATTCGGTCATGACTTGAGCTTGCTCATCTGTTTCTGGAACTTTTACATAGCGTTCATAAACACTTCTCTCCTCGGCTTTTAGTTTCCGTGTGATGTTCGGGAAAACGGGGAAATTGAAATAAGCCTGGCCACTTTTTTTCAAAAGTTTCTTCAGGTTTTGTATAAACACTAACTTTTCTCGAATCAAAGCAATACACATATTAGAGAAGACCAAGGATACCTTCGATTCAAGTCTGGTTATGATCTGATTAAGAGAGTCCCAATTGTCACTGAGATCAGCAAGGACATACTCTATTGAGTCAATTGTCTTATTCCGATTGGCGAAAGCAATCATATTGCTATCGATATCTATTCCATAAATTTGACCATGACACACCGCTTTTGCCATCATTTCAGTGATATTTCCTGAGCCCACACCGATATCAAATATAACATCAAAGAACCTAGCAGTAATCAGATTAGGATTTTAAAGGTGTTTGATATCTGTTTGACTCACTTTTGTTTCTCATACCGTTTGATGAGCCCAACCAACTTGCTTGCTAACTCAAAGAATTTTCTATTCGTTGAATTCCATTCGTCGGCGTTTAACGACATTTTCTCCAACAAATTATGTGATTGAATCAAACTGACCTAGCACTTTTCAAATTATATAAGAATTGAAAATTTTGTGAAAAATATTATGAAGATATTGAAGGCATTGAAGGTTCAAAGATTGTGATCCGAACCAATCAGAGACTAATTTCAAATAACTATGAATACTATTCAATGAAAACTTATCTAAAACTTTTATAATTATTGATCCCATAAATTTGAACTTGATAACAGTTATCTTATTGATATCTTCTTTTGAATTAATCATTTTGATAATCTGGGAAAATAGAGTTCAAGGTTTTAAATATTTGACTGCCTGAACAGCGTAGTGAGAGGACAACCAATAGTTTTGACCAACTGTTCGACTAACCAATGGTAGTAACCATCCTTTTCCATCCCTTTCCTCTATTATTAATAGACTTGAAGCTAAAAATTACTGAAAATTAATAATTGATTTCAAAATACAATTTTTCCCCAATTTATTAAATAAATGCAATAATCGTATGATAACTATGACATACAAATGATATTTAATTTCAGTCAATAATTTTTTCATTGATCAGATGAGAAACTGTTCAAGGCGAAATTTAAAATTAATTGAAAAAAAATATTGAATAGAATGAAACGGAACTTAAGTGAATGAAAAACTTATTGATTTTTATGTAAATATTAGTGATTGGAGAGAATTACGTCAAACCCTTCATCTCTGATGCAATTAAACCAATTCTAATGAATATTATCATTAAATAAATGACTTAAACATTTGTCTTTAAAAATGGAAAATTCAATGTTGAACATAGAATAGATCAAGTTACAATTATTGAATTTTTCCTAGCACCATTGCAACCCGAATAAAACTATTTTTTAATTTGAAATTTTTTAAAAATATTCACTTGACTATACATTTATGTTTAGCATTTAACAAGAACAAATATCAAGTATTTTATCTATTGAATATCATTATTATTATTCAAATTTTGGTCAAAAAAATCATCGATGCATTAATTAAGGACCAAGGATGCTTATTAATTCTAAATCAAAAACAAAATAAAATTTATAAAAGAATCAAATGATTAGAACTTTTCCTTATTTGTGGAAATAATCGCTTAGAGTTCACATTATTTATCTAAAAATGAAATTCTTTGTTTATTCGGCTTTACTTTTATGTCTGTCCACTGTTTCGACAGTATTGGCTGCAAAACCCAAAGGCAAAGGTGATTGCGATATGAAGAAGTTTGACACTCATTCAGCCAATTGTTACGCACAGTTTGGTCTGGATGAACTCAAGTTTCCTGAAAATACAAAGGAAATGAGCACTTATTGCAAGTATGATATAATTCTAATCATTAATAATCAGTCATTTTTCCAGAAGTTTTATTGAAAATTGACTAAAAAATGAAAACTTTATTCAGAAAAGTGAGGGATAGTATCGACTTTTCCAAACAGTACGGAGAAAATTGTTTGAAGAGCACATCACAAACTTTAATGGCTTTGTCCTCTTA